>VYXB01009529.1:915035-1048109 GCA_013397135.1 Pachyramphus minor | reverse complement strand
CTATAAGATGAAATGTAAGTTTTTTTAAATAAAAAAAAAAAAAAAAAGGAGAGAAAAGACTGCTAATCTGTAAAGCTCAGTAGCTTGAGAAATTGCTAGAAGATAATAATAGATCCTCATAGTCTGATTTCTGAGGGAGTCTTTACACCAGTGACGTAGGATTTGTAACCGAGCATATTGCTTCTGCTTTTGGGTGGGCAGAGTTGCTTTGGAAACAGAATGAAGAAGAATTAACTCTTCAGTTTTCCACATATTGGATATGGGAGGGGTGTTAGGCCCAGGAAAGTGCATTAAAAAACATCTTAATTGTTTTTGTTCATGAAAAAACAACCACAAACAAATTAAAAAATCAAACAGAAAAACCAAACCAGCAAACAAAAAACCACAAACAAACAAATAAACAAAGCCAAGGTAGTGGTTACAATAATTCAGCTTCTGCTTCAGGAAAAATATAAGCTGAGCCCTGGCCACTGCATTCTTCCTCTCTCCTGTACATCCAAATATGCATAATAATCAGAGCTATGTCTGATCCACTGAAATAACCATCAATCCTGGAACCTCTGTAGACTGACCAGTGATGGAAACCACAACAGCAGTAATTAATAAGACCAGTACAAGTAGCAAGTTACAAGTTTGGAAACCTATTGATGGAGACAGGGTATGGGCAGTTTGGAAAGGATCAAGCTAAATAGGTTGCACCCCATCTAAAAGCAACTTCATTGTCAGCAATTATCTTCGTGCTGGAGCCCTCCCACGCTGATTTCTGTGGGTAGCTGAAAGCGTCTTTGTCCCAGTACCTCCCCTGAATCCACACAGGCAATAATTTTAAACCAAAAGGCACTGAGGAGTAGCTCCTGGGCTGTGCTCTGTGAGCCAGCTGCAGCCCTAATTGCATCACGTGGGAAGCGTGAACAGGGGGTTTGAAAGCTGTAACCTCATCTTCTCTCCTACACATTCAAATCAAATTGTAGGTCTCCCACCCACTCTCCCAGGCATATTCTGCTTTCAGCCCCCTTACATGATGCAACCAATGAAAATGTGATTTACTTCTTTAACTCCAAATTCTAGCTAGGGAAAGCATAAGGGGGAAAGAGTCAAATGCAGAAATAAATGCCTCTTACTCAGTATTTCTAATAATAAGGAGACAGAAGGCAGGGAGAGGTATATTAGCCAAAGCCAGAGTAAGCAAGAATCCCAGAAACATTTGTGTCAGTTCAGCTTCTTTAAAGGTGAACAGTCAGAAGCAACCTTTTATTTCTCTGACACATTCAGCTGGAAATAAAATGCTTCATCTTCATCACAAGTAAAATAGGATCAGTTCTACTGGATTCTGTGAAATTGAATTAACGCAACTTAGGCGGCAAATTCAAGTTCTTGTGAATTACCACCAGGTTTCACTTTAGGATCATAATACCTCTCAGAATGCTGTAATTTTGTTTCTATAGCTACCAGCTCGAAGGCTCTCCCTTACCTTTTTCTTGTTAGTGGGACTGACATATAGGTAGCTCAGCACAGTCTTCAGGCCTACTTTGTCATTAAGCTTTTCATAGGTAGTGCCATAGTCTGTTGACCTGGAGAAAAGAGGAGAGAAAAAGAGTTTATGTGGTTATTAGAGCTCTGGGGAAAGGAATGACTGTGTGAACCGATGCTCAAAGTCACATCTTGAGCATTATTATGCTTAAAACCCAAGATTTGGTGTTTCATTCAGGGTGGATAGCAGAAAAGAGAGGAAAAACTGGAGTCCTTTGGGGCAGCATCTGTCTCTGTATCAACTGATCCTAATCACCTGGGCAGCTGTGGTGCATCCATGAAGGTGGACTTTGGGGGAAGGCTCTGCTCTTATGTGCCAGTGTGGGATTGCAAATGGTATCTAAATGAGGGGACTCTGATATCAACAGCATCCTTAGCACAAATTCTCTTTTTAGACAAATCCAACATAAGAGTCCAAATTAAACCCATCAACAACAGTTTTATTTAGGTAGGCTGATTTTTGTCGTGGAGATGGAGATCCAAATGTGGCTCAGAATTGTAACAGCTGAACTCATGTCTAGATAAAAATGTGCCTAAACTGGCATTTTGGGTCCTCAGTCACCCCCATCCTACTTTGTGCCAGGCATTTAATTTTTGTGAGTTACAGATTCAGGCCCCTACACTAGCAAATCCCACCCAGAGGAGCAGATGATCTGGGGGTGGTATTACCCATTCGTGACTAGGGAAAAGGGCTGCCTCATCACAGAGGGTTTTCTGTATCTTGCTCCTCCTCATTTGTGGGCATGTTTGAAACCTCGTTTTGCCCTGCTTCTCTGCTGTTTTCACACTCTGTTTTCCTAACAAACAAGATTTTTTCGTACCAGAACAACTCAGTAGCTACCTCGTACAGGATACCACACCTGAAGAGTGGTCAGTACCAGCTCGCTTTAGGAGGGGAGTCACAACCTGCATGAAAAGCCCAACCACCCCATTCAAGCAGTGGGGAGAGCCTGACTCCCCACACTACACAGCTTCTGTCATAGGGACAGAGCAAACACAACCCTTAGCAGGTGGACAAGGAGCGATGCTCACAAAAAGCCTACCTGGTCATACCTATGATTTTAANCCAAAAGGGTCAAGCCACAAAACCAGCTTCTGGTTTCAAGTTTCCAAGTAGAAGGACTCATGAAGTACAAAGTTTTCTTTTTCATTGATGTGGCTCCAACACATTTGCTTCTGTGCATCCTTCAAAGACAATTTCTAAATGTTTTGTAACTGGTTCTTTCCTTAAATGGGTTGAACAAACTTTCCTTCTTTGAGCAGGCAGCAGTCAGGTGTGGTTCAAGTCTTAACTTCCTTGTGTTCTGGTTTAGCTCTTCAATCCTAAAATAGAGCTAATACTAGCTCCTTTTTTTGTGTGTACAAAAATAGGTTTTGTGCATGGTATGCATGGTATTGTTACCCACTGGGCTTCACAAAGGGATATTAAATAATGTACTGTATTTTCATCAAAATTTCCCCTCCTAAGTCTCTGAAGTTCTTGTCTCACTAGATATCAATACCAAAAAAACCCACAAAAAACACAAAAATAAAACAACAACAAAAAAAACCCTTCCCTCCTCCAGCCATGCTTGAAACTGAAGTAGCTTTATTAATAAAACTGAGTAATCCAGTCCAATTAATTCCAGTACATGAGGCCTCCTATAAATGCAAATTCAACAGGTCAGGAATCCTTAAGCAACACTAAGCTCTAAGCAGAGGATAACACACAGAGGGCAAGCAGAGATACTTCCTTGATCTTGCCCTTCCAACAGCACTGACACTAGGAACAAGCCACTTCTGTGACTACACATGTAGAGCCACCAGGCAGTGAAAGAGATCACTGGTTTCAATCAGCATTAAAAGAGAATATGAATAACAGTTTAATATTCTGACAGAGCTACTTTGGGTTTGTTCTCCGAGTAATTTTAAGATCTCCCAAAATGCTTTGCACTTCTAAAGATGCAGGCTGGATGCCCTAATGACTCTTTCTCATTAAACCATTATCACTCATTGCATTTGCCCTTTCAAAGAATAGCTAGAAAGGAAGTAGGATCATTATTTCGTTAGCTTCTCTGAGGCTTTCTTTATTATCATGACAGTCACCACTAACTTCACAGAAATGTCTTAAAGGATATCACAATAATATACTGTATTTCCATAGCACTTTCCTGGCCAAAAAACCCAAAGCTTTTGTCTCGTGCTAATCCATTCAAAATAACAAAGTACCAAGAGCCATAGTGGGAAATATTATCTCTATTCTAGAGATGGAGAAACTGAATGTAGGTAATGGTTCATTTTTTCAAAAGCAGGCATCGACAATTAGCCATTTCAGCTTCTGCAATCATCTACTGTATGGCTTGATACTCAAACCTGCTAAACTCTTACCACCAAACTGCCTAATATGAATACAACGTCCCACAGTTTGGCAGAGCATGGGCAAGAGATTCACCCAGGCAAAGAAGTTTTTCTCTACCAAACCCAGTCATAACTCAGTGCACCAAGAGCTAAAAAAATCCATTTTTCTCCTGTAAGTCTCAGCTTCCCTGGAAGTCTGTCAAACAGGCCTGAGCCAGCAAACTTCAGCATTGAGATAAGAGTTGCTCAATCCCAGGCATATGGAGTAGAGGTGTGCAGAGGCAGAAATAATGCCCTGTGAATAGCTTTTAGAGGAGTTCTTCTCTTGGACAGTTTCCATCTCAGGGGCTTTGTCACATAAAGAAAGGTGGGCTTGTTTGTTTGCAGCCTCAGATACGCTGCTATGGAGATAGGCTACAAAGCATGTATCAGTCTCTCAGGAGAAAAAGAGGTGCAAATGCTGTCACAGGATGATTGGGAGGGACAAGTCAACAACCTTGACTGAACATGTGCCACCAACTCTCCTGTCAGGGAGTTTCTCCTCTGTGCCTGTGACTCTCCCTGACTATGTGTGGAGAAGGAGCCACCATGGTTTTGATTTTAGATTCTGAGCCATTTTCTGAAGCTTATGCATTCATCTGCAGATCACAGTCCCACTACACATACCTGCAGCCCCACATTGAGAACTGTGTGGAGGCACAGCTCTGCTTAAATGATCAGGAGAATATCACTATTCTTTGTGCGCTTGCAACAGGAACACACACAGACCAGATTAATATTTGCTTCTCTTTTCATGGGCCTCCAACCTGTCTGCCTGCAGTGTGCCTGTCTCTCCATATCCCCCAAACAACTTCTTGCTTTTACCCGTTGGCCAACTTTCTCCCAGTTTGACAGAGAAGAAAAAACCCAAGAGGAATAAAGTTTCTACAAGTTTCATGAAAACCAACAGCCAGAAAAAGCAGAGCAATTATGAGGGCTCAAAGAAAAGCTGCAGCATAAAACCAAATCCCATGAAACATGAGAACAGGCACATCTCTCTGAACATCCAGCTGCAGGAAAACATTCAAACACAGCTCACACATTAATACACTACAAAGAATACAACTTCACAACACTTGAATTCAGGCTGCCAATCTTACATTGCTGTGAAACAATTTGTTTCTGTCTCTCACTTCCCCTTCTGCCTCTTCAAATTACTCTCCCTGAAATAAAGGCCTTTCTGAAGCTATGGTACACTGAGAAAACATTCCTCTTGAGTCAGAGTCCAGGGGGACCAACCCCAGAGTACCACCCCAGCTCTAAACCCCTCTCACCAGTTACCCTAAATGACCATACATGGTTCAGGGCTGGGGCAAAAGCTGTCTCAGCTCTAACCCCAGCACACTGCTTAGCACCAGAGGGCTAAGTGGGTTCTTACCAGAGTACAGCATTCAAAATCAGGAGCAGGCAGGCCAACAACACAAAACTTACTACAGCATGTGAGAAATGGGTCTCACTAACTTACAAGCAGGGCAGAATTCTGCTCCCTTTTGAAAGGGATCAGTCCTTGAGAATGTTTTGGCCCCACTTCTCTGAACTATTTGAGATTATTTCTTTTCTTCCTTGTTGAGCATTCTAGACTAGCTCCCGGCTTTTGGTGACTATGGCTGTCAGTAGCTGAATATCCTCCACTCCCAAAGCCAAAACTAAGCAAAAACCCCAAAACAAAGCCAAACAAATAACAACACAAAGTTAAAAAGAGGCCACTCCCTAAAAAAGACCTGCACAAAACTACAACAAAACCAAACCACACCAACAAAAAAATAAATAAATAAAACCCAACCAACCAAAACAAAACAAAAAAAACACAACCAAACAAAAAAAACACAACCACCAAAACACATTTTAGCTGGGTTATCCCAAAGGACCTTCTAATCCCACAGCCTGGACACCATGGATACTGTTGTCTTACAGCACCAAAAATGGCTTCAATGGAGACAAAAACCAAAATCCAGTTCTTAGTCCTTCTCTCCCTGGAGCCGATGTAACTCTGGATATGGACATTTCGCAATAGATGTATCCACAGAAGACCTATGGAGCTAAACCTACTTACTAACCAAGGAAATTTCAGTATCTGTAGTTTGTGAATCTTTCGCTTAACAGGGCACATCATTTGCTGAGAGCTTGTTTTTACCCAACCATGACTTTAGAGTGACTGTAATAAATATAGACTAAGAATATTTTACAATTGCAAACTGATACAACTAATTCCCTTTGTCTCCATCTCACTAAAGAAAACTAAGGGCCACAGTGAAAGTCTGGGGAAGTGAACAGAAACCAAGCAAGCATATGGTACTGCTTCCTGGTGAAATTTCCCAGCCTACAGCAATATCACGGACTTTCTAAATTGAAGATGATGCCTTTGTGTGCAAGAGCCATCAGTGGGCTTTTAGTTCCATAAATCTATCTAATCCCACAGGGAAGCTTTTGGCATCTTCTCTATCACATGGTAATAAACACCACAACTGTGTGGTGTATGAAGAGATGCTCCCTTTAGTTTTAACTTGATAATATAATTCAAGCCACTGCTACCACTTAACAAGTACAAAACCATGGAGCCCCATGCTGCCATTTTTGATTTCACTGGTTGTTGTCATATTCCCCACAGATTTTGCTTTCAGTCTCAAGGCTCCCTGTTTATTCAGCCACTCCTTATATAACCCATTCACACCTCTGATCATTCTATGACTACTTTTTCTAGTCCAATTACATCTTTTGTCATGGATGCCTCAGGGACCAATCTTTCTTAGGGAAAAAAAAATAACTATCCAAGTATATCAGCATAAATACCACCTAAATAAAACCACTTTCAGCCATCATACACAAGGTTTTACATACTCAGTACTTCTGGATGTATAACCCGTCAGTTCTAAGGGACTTTCACTTCCACAAAATTTCAAAAGCACCTAAAACCCCACTAGGGAAAAAGAAGTTGAAGCACATCAGAGTTTTGGTAATTTCTCTTGAAAAATAATTTTTTCCTTTTAGTTTGCATGTCACGTAAACAGCAGAATATCCATCCCAATTTTTATTAGGATACCAGTACCTTTCCTCCACCCCCTTTCTTTTTTGATTAATGGCAATTCCCATCACCAAACATCTGAAAGACTTGAGGATGACCTTTGTTGACAAATTTCCATCTATATTGTAAGGTGGAGACTGGTAAGGAAAAATGAGCTGCCATGATGCATTAGTCATTGTGATTTGCAGTTCAAAATGAAGGTGATAGGAGCTAACTAGGAACACTGGCTTCCTCTTTTTTTTTTTTTTTTCTCGCAGAGTCTTCTCTTTTATTTTTGACAGGAAAGGTATCCTCTCTTGTTTATTCAATACAAGCCTATAGGAGGACACTGGATGTATCAGAGTTGAACAAAAGGATACAGAATATTCCACATCTGGATTTATAGCCAATAGAACACAGAAGATGTGAGTATCAGTCACATTTCTAGTGGCTAAATACTCATCAGCATTTCATCTGATCACCATCTCACAGGTTCACACCAGTCATTCCTTAGTAGAGGTGACTACTCAGATGGGCATGAACAGCCTCTGGAGACACAGTTTTTGTATATTCACCCTACAGAGATGGTGGGGACTAACTTGAAAGCCATATGTCTGCATGACTCCTGTACTTGTCCTGTAGGAACACAGTGTGCTCTGTATATCCCCAGTAATCACTGACCATCTGGAACAATGTGTCAGTGGGTGCCTAAATAGTGCTCACCATCAGAAAATGGGCTGTCCTTCCCCAAACTCTGCTCTCTCCTGCACCTGGGCCTTCCCTTACCTCCAGATACACTGTTTCTGTGGAAAGGCAGAAGTTTCAGATGTAAATCTGCAGAACCACCCAAACAGGCAAGAGCCTCCCTTGAGACACAAAGAGGGAAGGTGGGGAGATTGAAAGAAATGGGTGCAGGTGGGGAGATTGCAAGAAGTGGGTGCAATGGCAGAAAAAGTGAGGGATGCTTGACAAAGCAGAAGTAGGAGTTGCCAGATCAAACAGAAAAACACTTTGAGGACCAGAGAGGCATTCCCTGCTTTAGGACTATTAGAGGCAGTATATCCCAGCCATTGTGGGACAGAGATTTGGCTAAAGATGGCTCTGGAGTTGTCTCAACATTTTGCTTCTACCAGAGGATGGCAAAATCTCTACTCTGAAACAGAAATAAACCAAACCAAACTGATGGATCCTAGAACCTGATGGCAGGCAAGAGCCTGTAATATAAAAGCTTATAACAAATTATCTTATGTTTTAGAGAACCTGGGATCCTGATCAGAGCAAGCAGGCTGCAGGTGCAGTGGTTCCTAAGTATCGCTTTATGTTCTGCTGCAGAATAGCCCACAACAAGCAGGCACAAAAGCAACAAAGATTGGTGCCTCCTACTGTGAAATTGAAATAACTCTACTTCCCCAGTTGTAACATTCCATCTTCTCTATGCCATGGCCATTTATCTCATCTTAAATTTAGCCACCTACAGACTAGGTAGCTCCAGCTCCCTAGCATGTCCACATTTTTTCTCTACCTATCAACAGAGACCATTAATTTATAGGATGACTTATTCACCCTAAAATAGATGAGGATATATTGTTCTCTTAAGATGTCTTCCACCCTTCAGTACATAAGGGAGACCAGAGCAACCAACACACAAAGCAAAAACAGCACAAAGAAAGTTGTATCTCACCCTAAATGGATTAGAAAATTTCATGCACTAAGCTGGTAGTACAAATGAAGGAGAGGGATCTCTGCCATCCTGGCTGATACCAAAAGTTCATGATTTATCGTAATGCTCGAGTGCTCTACATTTTAAATGTTATTATTCTGTGAGGATATGTATGAGAATTACTACTAGAAGCAGGTGCCAAATGGTATCAGGACTCTGCTGTGACTTGCCCACTCTAGAGCATTACAAAATGAAGAGAGCAGAGATAAGCAGACAAGTATGATATGGATTTCCCAATAGTTACTGGAAAATAGGGTATAAAAGAGACCTGATAAAATATGAAATGGCTTCTCCTCAAAAGCTGGGATAAGCACTTCCCTTCATTGCATGCTTACCCCATTACACCACTGATGAACTGCTGGCAATCCTTGTTGTGGCCAGTCAAAGCTGATGCCCACTGCTAGAAATGATACCTCACAGAACCTCATCACGTGAGATTAGGACACCACAGCCCTGCAGCCACCACTCAAGACAGAGTTCAGCTACCATGAAACAGGGCCAAGCTGGAGCTAAGAGAGTCTGACTTCAAAAGGGCCTCTACTTTTTCTGCTCTGGTCATTTCACTACTGCAGAATCTATGTAAAAACACTATTTTTCACAGCTCTGAAGAACTACGCTTCATCATTACTCATTTTCCATTTGTACTGTCTAAAAAAATCTGTCATATTTATCGTGTTCTTGATTCTGATGTATTCTAATTTTACGAAGAGGTGTTTTATGCATCCCTGACAAGGCAGCATACTGATTTGATTCCAAGCACTTGACTGACTCAGCAAAGATGGCCTTATCAACACATATTCAAGAAATTTCGTCTAGAGGACACTTTAATAGCCTCAAAGATAAAAGGAAGCTTTGATGACAAAGCCTCATTAATTAATCAGATATTAATTAGATAATTAATTAGAAACAAGGCCCTTCCCAGGCCCTTTTTCTACTTTTATTACTATAGCTAAAAATGCTTCTCTAACGGTTCTCTGAAGTAGCTAATCATTTTAATTGGCATTATTTTATAGTAAAATGAAGTGCTTTGAATGTAGGATTTTTCTGAAGCAGTTGGAGAAGTTTAATTTAACATCCATGCTATTAGGTGCATACTTAAACTGGAACTCTCCTTAAATGTGTATTGAACAAAATGTTAAGGGGAGATTTTGGAACTGCCCCATCACTAAAGTCTATGCTTTTGTGCTAGATTGGGATGTCAAAGAAATCCTTCCAATCACTCAGAGAATAAACACACTCTGAGCTACACAAACTACCCTGACAGGAGGTCACCACACCCTTCTAAAACAGGGAGACAGTTGACTCAAATCTCAGTTTCCCAGTTGGGATGCAAACTTCCATGTCCACTCATGGTTTCTGGGATGGTGGTTGTGGCCAGGTTTACCAGAAGCTTGCCTTTGACACTGTTTTGGGATCAGTCATAGGCAGTACTATGAGGACATTTAGATCAACCTGAGTCATCTCTAAAATAACACAAGGCATGTTAAATTTTTCAAACTATAAGCAAATTTTTGCAAAACTGAATTAAAAGGGGCATTGATGGAAGTAATTTAGTCCACTTCTTTAGGCACAGATATTAAATATTGCAGACAATTCCCAAACCAACTTTTACAGTCAGCCTGCAACACATTCCAACCCCTACCTCAGCTGACCCCTCTCCCACAAGCCTTATGTCTTACCTGCACCTCCCCTACTTGTGACCCACGAGAGTTACTGCCTGCAGCAGCACACCCACACAATCTGAACATAAATACAGCAGAATCCTGACTGACCCCAGGCAAGGCCCCTCAGCACTCCAGTTTCACATTTAGTTAACTTAGCTTCCTGAGGAAAAACTGGCTCTTAGTGTTCCCAGAAATAAAAAGCTCATGAGATGCAGCCACCTGGGGCAGATGAGAACTGGCAGTTCAAGAAGACCCTTCCAGACTTAGGATCACATCTGTACCTCCAGTCACAAAATGACTGAGAACCTCTACATGATACTTCTCCAGAACTAATAAGACAGCACCAGATCCCAAATTAGATAAAGTCAATGTGTCCCTATTACATAGAAGTGAACAATTAATATTGGCAGATTTACACAAATTTAAACAAAAAAGGTCAGGGCCCACTATATCTGTGTATATTTATAAACATATAGACTAATAACAACATTAACAAGAGGATGTAATGCATCCTGCAAGCATTTTACAATTTTGCATTAGTGAGAATTCTGCATTTCTAAAAATTTCAAAGTTTAAACCTGCATGGACAAAACAAAGCAATAATGCAGGTTCAGTTTTCTCAAGAAGCAAACAGAATTTGGAGCCATAAAAGAACTGAATTAAGTCTCAAGATAATATTGCTCTCAAGAGGTATTTTGTGATCACATACTCCCATCAGAACAGACTTCAGCACAAGTTCTATTTCAATATGTGAAATAAATAAATAAAACAAAACATAAAATCAACGCAGTCTTGAATCCTTTGAAGCTTATCCATTCAAATTACCACTGAAATATCCCTGACAGGGTCTGCAAACCCTCCCAGTCTTCTGAACCAACATTTTGTAGCATTGCATAACACAGACATCACAATTTACCAGACAGAAGGAGCTCTCAGGCCAGATTACACAGCTGACAATGCTTTTCTGTAGATTGCAACACTTGCTTTGCAGGGTGACCTGGTTATACAACTTGGTCCCTGGGCAATAAGCCAGGTTTGTTCTGAATGGTCCCAAGTGACTCTGTCCCTTTCTCATCCAGACAGTCAGACTATGACCCTATATCCTCTTCTAGCTCCTCAGAGTGGAGAATTTTGGTTGACGAAATATAAAGACAGGGATATAAGTGCAAAAATGAAAGCGAGCTGTCACCCAGTTTCTTGGTTTGGGCAATAGTCAGATCAGCAGCTTGATTACACCTCTCATAATGCAGTTTAATCCAGTGCTACACTGCATGAGGGTATTTCATACTGGCACTGGTCAAGCATGAGTCTCATTCATACCCTGAGCACGAGGATTAAAGCCTTGATTCTAGCTAGCATATTTTGAAGACGCAGACACTGGGGTCTAAGCTTGCATCAATACAGACTTTCCAAAAAAGGTGAGCTTGCTGTTTATTACCAAGGTTAATAAACAGCTGTGACCCATAGGTCAGATGCTCAATGCAGGGATCCCCCTCTTCCCCACCAACTTCTTGTCACTTGTGGGCGGTTCTGAAAGCACACAACTGATCGCTCCCACACTATCCTGCTCTAAGACCTCACTGCCTAATATCTTTCAAACCACAGTTGGTTCAGGCATAATTTTACCCCAGAAAAGCCTCCTTTTCCTGTCATCTTTTGCACGTGGCACTCAGAAACTCATCTAACGCAAAACACTTTGCCTTGGGGAAGTAAACCTGTTGGAATTTTTTCAGACAGAAGATCAATAAAGTGGGAACAGCTTGAAAAGTCAATCAGCTCCAGCAAGTCCCCCAGGAGATAGCTGGGTGATTCTCTTTTTAATAAAGGAATAGTAAATAGAGCACAAGGAAAGGCACATCCCCTTCAAACTCACAAGGGAAGATATCTTAGGCTGAGACACGAGGAAAGAAAAGGAAGCACTGCAAGACACCAATCATCTCTCCAGTCTGATAGAAATAGTCTCAAGAAATAGTCAGAGAGATGTAACTTAAACTTCAAACTGACAACTGGTTCCAGTATTACACTGTAGAATGGTATTTCTTTCAGGTGTTAGAGGAGGAATATTTCTGTTTGGGACCTCAAACACAAGCATAAATATCCCTATGCCTTTGCTCCTAAGTAGTGTGCTGAAAATGTGGTTCTTATTCAAACTGAAGTCTTGAGTTTTATCTAAATGGAATTAATGAAGAGCTAAGTACCCTGTATATTATCAAGGTAAGTGAAAGGGGAAAGTTGTCTGTGATCCAAGATGCTAAAGTCCTTTTCCTAAACACACCATGGTTTTTCTTTGTGTATTTGGATTTAATCGTGGAAAGGCTCAAATACAAACAATCAAGATACAGACTCTGATGATCACTGAAGAGATAATTCTGTTGTACTAAAGGCATTGGAAGGCATCTTGGGAGACCAAGTTTCCTACTTTGCCGCAGGCTTCCAGTGTTGTTGAGATGTTTTTACCAGAGACGTATTTTGCTCTTGGTCCAACCATCTAGGTTGGACTATGGCATCTCCCATAAAGGGAGATGCCATGAGGCAGACATTTCAAACTGCAAACTGAGATCCACACCTTCTTATGCACAGCAGACAAATTGGACTGTGTGAGGTCCTGTGCCCTGTGCTATGACAGAGGTGACTCCATTGATGAAATGGTCTATCCTAGCATTCATAAACCTGTATGGTTTAGACCTTTGGCCATGCTTTCCATTTGAACTTGGGCTCTAGCCTAACTCAGGGTATCTGCCTAGTGATCAACCAGTTGTTGCTTGTTTTTCTAATATCCATCGGTCAATGCTTCAAAAAAAAAAAAGAAAAAAAAATTAGAGACAAATTCAATAAATTGTGAAGTGTGTCTTTAATTGTACTCTAACCCAGCATGGTTCACTCACAGTCCCTGGAAAGTTTTAAAGTGGTGACACTTAAGTTCTTTAAGTGATATTATTTAGACCAGAAGAGAAATGGCTTTTTTGCCTTCATCCTACTTAGCCTGATGCTTCAAAAGCCAATGACAAAATGAAGCATGATACTACATTCCTGGAGGGTACCATCAAGTCCCCCATGGATAATGTCAGCATTAAAGGGTTGCCCATCTTTTAGGAGGTAAATTGCAATAGCCTGTGATTAATTAGGAAATAGTGGCAGCTCATCATTGGCCATTTCCTTATCCTTTTTAGCTGCCTTACCAGAAGGCACGTGGTTTGCTTTAACATACTGGAAATGAATCTTCCTGCAGGCTGAGTAGTAAAGATCTGAAAATAAACCCCTTGTAGTCAACAAGGATCTGATCAACCACCTGGTGTAGGGGCAATTCTGCGGACTTGTCTGTGCACATCTCTGCAGGTTTTATTTGCTCTGAGGACAATGGAGAAATCAAAATATGGGTACAAAAGAGAAAAGTTCACATATTTTCATGATTTCAAGCATTTAGTCATGACTGATACATCAATGAGCAGTGCACAGACACCCTGAGCATAAGAATATGTAGGAAAAGTGGTGCATCTCTTCAGCTTATTCCAAAGAAACAGGACAGTCATGAGTGGCCAGTGGCTCAAAACAAATGAACTTTTTTCCCTCATCTTTGTCCCTTCAGATGGTCACTGGGAGGGTGTGTGGACAGGAAACGTGCAGGATTCACAACACTGCCTTGAGGATATTGCAGGTTGTTCATGGTTTAATATTAGACCCTCAGCTTGTATATGTCCGAAAAAACTACTCGTCACATGCAAAACTGGAAGCCTCAATACAATAGAGCATGTTCCTCAGAGAATTCCCTCCACATAGCCCCATTACTCACTTTTAAACGAGTACCATGGAGAACTGGCATCATTTAGCCAGCTGAAAACATAAACAAACAGGTGAGAGGATCTCCCGTTACAGGAAATCTACCAAGCTTAACTAAGCTTCACCCAAGTAATTTCATCCCACCCCTCCCTCTCTCAATACCTCTTTAGCCCCTCTGGTGTGTACCTGTATTAATCACAGTCCATGCAGTCAAAAAAGCCCTTCATGGATCAGTAAAGTTCATATTGAGACTTAAGTGCAATGATTACTGAAAGAGTGAACACAGAAAGAGATATAACATCATGTACATATGCAACTATTACACAGCTGCTAAGATTTAAAACAATGTGTTTGTAATAGTCAGAACAGCATGGTGAAATAGCAGCTGTCTTTTTGAGCCAATTGTAACAGCCTGTTGGGAGTGCTTTCTGGAGGGGTTATTTCTTTGGCCATACTTTACTACATAACTGATGGTGAAATCAGAAAATAAATAATGATGGGTTTTTGGTACAAGTAATTATTTTACAAAGATTGCATTTTAATAGCTCTGGTACACAAAATTTTGCATTAATTAATCTCACTTCCTCACAAATGAGGCCAAACAATAAACATGGGCTTCTTTAACCCCCACCTTCTCTCTCTCTCTTTCTTTTTTACATCTCATTCTGCCACAACTTATCAGTGTCCCTGCAGCAAAAAAAAAAGGGAAAATATTAAATGCGTTTCCAGGAATGCTATCTCATCCTTAATGACACCATCAATAATTGCTGTCACAAGCTAATATCAGAGTTGCAACCTTACAAGGAAGATAAAGAGGCAGAGTTTTTCAGATCAAGGTTTCTAGACAGGCTCTAAATGGGATTTTGCTACATGCTTTGAAATTCTTCCTGGATAGCTCACAGGGCAGTGGGAACTGAAAACAAGTTGAATCCAGACAAGGGAATACTAACCCTAAGGTTGTCCCATGAGCCTCCTGGAATGGTGTTGGATCAAGAAAGCAGGATGTAAATAAATACAGCAAATGCTGTCCTTAAAGCAAGGCTTATACCTTTGGACACCAGGATATTCTCAGGCAGCTGCTTCTTCATGCATCGAAGAGATTCCAGTGATGGCCCATTTGGCAGTACCCAGAAGTCCTTTAGTCCCTGTGCCACAGTGCAGGTAAGACCTTGTCGTCACAATATTTACATCATTAGGAGAATTTATTCTCCAAGATGCTTTAAAAAAAAATAAAATTAATACCTTCTAGTTCAAACCTGTGGCTGGAGAATTGAGATCCACTTCTCTTCAATCATGGGCAACTTGGAGGCCTTGACACTACCTGTACCCCACATAGACCTGCCCTCACACCAGTAAACTGCAGAGAAGCAACAGTGCTCCAGTTTCCTGAGAACCTCTTGTGAAGATGTTGAAGGGCAACCATTATGTATTTGCACATCAAACCAAGAGCAAGCCCGTTGTTTGAGTGCTTCTCTCCACCCTACTAGTGCATCCAAGCATGTCCCTCAGTGTGAACAGAGAAGGAGACAGGTTTACCACTGTCAGACTCAGCTTCAGCTGGGAGGTAACAACTCCAAAGCCCAGATGTTTGGTGTCACTGTGACTTCTAGGGTGTCTGAAGTATCAATTCCCAAATAGAATTTAGTATACTAATCAGTAGAAAACAGAGTAGGGGGAGAAACATGCTGGGAAATTACTATTAATTTTTCACATTAGAATCTCCATGTAATTAATATTTAGCACGGCACACTTGCACTTCTCATTGCAACCCCTGAGAAAACTCCCATCAAGAACTTTGCCAGATAGTGTTTTATTTCTAGTCTGGCAATGAAGATATTCCCTCTGCTTTTTCTTACTGACAGTCAATGAACACAGTTCAGACCTTCCTTCCTGAACAGTCTACTGATGCAGACTCTCTCCACAATTTGGTTGGAAACCTCACCCTACTTTTGTTTACTCTGTGCTATCAGCCAAAGACATCATCCAGTAAGAAGAGACCAAAAAGAAGTCACTAGTCATAGACTGTAACGCTTCAGCATCATAAACACACTGCTGGAGATAAGAAGTCTCTGAATTCGACAGAGGGATAGCGGGGCTGAGATCATATCTTTTCACAAAGCACAATTCATTTTTTGAAAAAGGTTATGTAGATGATAGAGAAGAGCAGAGTGAAAGTGACAGCAAAGTCTGAACCATGGATGTCCTCAGGTCCACACACTGAACCCAAGGACACAGTTTCAACGGTGCCAGAACTTGTTATTCTGGAGCTATTCAGACCTCACCACATGGTATTCTGAACCAAGTTCATGTCAGTGCAGTCAGTTCCAAGAGTCACAATGTCTAATTAAGAGCAGCATCTCAGAAACACAGCTGTAAAACATTTTTCCAATGTCAGTGTCTCATGCTAAGCAGAATAGGGAGAGTAGATCCAACAAGAAAAGAAGTGGAAAGGTATAGTACAATAATTGCATCCAAATTACCCCTTTAATTTGCCTACACAAGCCAAGATTTTCTGCACTGCATTACCTCCACCAGACCAGTGTATATGCAATGCAAATGAACCGTTGAGCAGTATTTGTACAACAATAATAACTTGGAAGAACTTGTTTAATATCAGAAGACTTATTGGAGCAGATGAATGGCTCTGACGTGATATCCATGGGATAGAAATTCAATTAAAAACTGCAAGTGGCACAGGAGTGGTAGTTATTGTTCAACATGTACTGTGGGACCTTTGCTGAAATAGAGCTATTAGCTGTACTGGTTGAGAAATTCTGGGGGTTTTTAATGGCAATCTGTTAGCCTGTAGAAAGTTAAATTAATAAAAACACAGAATCACTCTCATGTTATAGGAAGAGAGCAAAGCCAAGGACTAGTTTTATGCTTTATAATTATGGATTAAGTGCATTATGCCAAGGAAATTAGAGATGTAACAAATATAATAAAAATGAAAGATTGTCTGGCTCTAATGTTGATGACATGCTGGTTTGACAAGCCACCACATGGTGGTTTGCCCATCCTTACCTCCCCAGGATGTTAATAATTATTCCTAATGCTAGCATCTACATTCATCATGTGTTCAGCCCTCGGTGGAGATACACTTGCATGAGAAAGCTACCTCACCACATGTTAGCAGCATCACAAATTCATCTTCTGTCTTGGGAAGTTTGTTTTGCCCCCAAAGAACAAGAAAAAGAAGGATGGAAGGAGAATTGCTTTTGTTCTTTGCTGTTTCTTTTCTGAGTTAGGTGGAGCTCAGTGAGAAATAACTCCCTAAGCCCATTCAACTTTTGCCAAGTCCCAAACATGGTATAGGCAGGAAATCCAAGATGAAAGTTGCCTCCTAGGGAGGGAAGAATCAAGCCTGATTAAAAGGGAATTGACACAAATGTTTTTCATTAAATCTGCATGGCAGCATGCTCACATCACTTGGATTTCAGACTTTTGTCCCCAGACTCCCTACTTCACAAGTGGAGAAAAAGACGCATCTGAATCATCTGTAACTGAGATGAAACACTGTAACTGAGCCCACACCTTTGCTCTGAAATGTGGTACCACATTGACTCCTAACCAGTATTTCACCTGTCTTGTAGAACACAGCTTTCCCCACCAACAGAAGTAACTAATGGGAAAACTAAGTAATAAAATAGTCATGGCATATTCTGGATGTGGAACCTTGACTACCATTTCTCCTAGCCATAATCATCAAGAAACCTGTAGCATACCAAGAAACTTCAGTGAAGTCTGGCTCCCCCAAAAGCAGCCCCAAGTGCTCAGTCAGACCACCACTGCACCTCCTCAGCACCGATGTCCTTCCACTTTCATCACTCATCAGCCACCACTTCCACATCTGAGCCACCCTCTCAGCTGTGCCCACACCACCATGTCACATAGGAACGCACTATCAAGGGGACAAAATAGGTGATCAAGAGGAAAGCAGCCCAGACAACAATATAGTGCCTTCCTTCCTTTATTCACTTAAGCAGAGCCTTCTACTGAGGCTACGCTCAAAAGCCACGACTAAATCTGACTGAACAAATTCAGGAGGACAAGCCATGTCTCTGGGCCCAACAGTTCTGCCAAAACAGCACCACAGTTCTCTTAATCTTTCTAGACTCTCTTAACTAAACCCCTTCTCTCAGTCTATGCAAGACTTTGGTCTCCCTCTGCAGAAACTGCCCACACATAGCTTGTCTTGAGCAGCTCAAAGACACCCATAAATCCCAGTTGCTAATGGTGACAATGATAATGGTCAGCAGAAGGGGAAAAAAAACCCCACCACCAAAAAAACCCACACAGCACAAACAAACCAGCAAACCAACACCAGAAGAAACAAACAAACTCCCCCATAAAACACATAAAAAACCCCAAACAAACCAACACAAAACAAAACAAAAGGGAAAACAAGTAAACAAACAAACAAAAAAACCCACACCAAAACAAAAAACCACACTTTTAAAAACCCACTTTGAAATGCTGCATGGTATTGAGACTATTTCAAGTCTCTATTCACAGTTTTCCTGACCTCATTTCCAACAGTGGACAGCTAAATGCACATTCTCAGGTATCCATCTTATTTCTCCTGAGCAGAAAACATGAATTCGTAATCTCCCTTTTCACTCCTTTTGTAGATATATTGTTGTTGCTGCTCATGTATGATCAGCCACAATTACAAACTCCTTTCTGCAGATGGAATATCAATTCCTGTAAGGGGATTGATATCTCCTGTAAGGGATATTTACCTTTCACGGATGGCAAAGTTCATTGGCACAATGCTATTTTTTCCCTACCAGGAGCTAGATGCATCATGCCACTCAAAGTTAAAACCACCTTAACACTCATCTGTAATAACATGTGACAGCTGCGATGTTTTTAAAACTCCAGGTGGAACTATGGATCTCAAACTAGTCACTTGGATCCATCTGGTTTGACGAAACTAGTTCGTGGTACACCTGCGTCAGACTGAGCACATCCTAGTTGTAGGTAGCAGAAGTGAGCACAGTGCAAGGGGAAGCAGTAAGTGGTGTGGGTACTCTGCAAGCAGCTCTTCTACCTCCAGAGAATTAAGGGGTTATTTTAGTACACCAGGTTGTTTTTCGTGTAGAGTTGAAGATTTTAGCAACCAGCATTTGAACAGATATTTCAGTTGCTCCCCAGAGCTGTCTTTATTACCTATGCTGTGTAAACACAATGCCCTTTACTCGAGGGAATGACCTATCAGACAATACCATGTTTCCCTAGTAAAAGAACCCTTCAAGTCTAGTGCCTACAAAAATGCTGCACGGATCAAAGGGCAGGGCGTGTGGGAGAATGAAAGGCTCTCTCCTCCCTGGCCATCCACACAGCTCTGCAGATGGATTGTGCTGAGTGAGAAGAATAAGTGGGTTACCTAGATGGGCTTTCAAAGGGGAGATCTCTTGAGGCACCCAGAAAAGTTTGAGACAAGGCATGGCAAAGGGCTATACTGTGCTGAGTTTGAAGGGATCTATTAAAACATTAGGGCAATACAAAGAGCTTGACACCTTGTTTTGCCAGCAGCCATAAAGCAGGCCATGAGGTTTTTTTTTTCCCCTCCCCATTAAGAGTTCCAGCCAATTACCTCTGGCTGGAAGCATTCACTACAATCATGAAAACATCTTGCCAGCTCAGCTGCCTCAGTTTCCCACTGAAGAGAAAAGAAGAGATGAGTATAGAGATATCTAATTCATCTTTGCAAAAAGCATGTTCTGAGCTTATTTACGTAAATAAAATAGCTAGTATGACCAATAAGACCAAGCAAGCATAGAAGAGGAAAATAAAGGCACAACACAACCAATTCCCTACATTCAGATCTGTTCAATACAGGCACTTAGCTGAAGAGTCATAACTTCCATTTCAAAACCATGAAGAGCTATTTGACCACCTACCACCCAAGGCTGCCAGGCCATTGGTCCACACATAAACCACAAAGAGAAATCATCACACTTCCATTGCAGGTGAGTAACAGTGGTATCATCAGCATGGTCCTGCATCACCAGAGGGAAGTGTCTCACACTTCCACTGCAAGAAGCAGCAACTGCACAAGGATTTGCACAAACTCCCTGACAGCAGTGTCACCTGGGCTGCCTCAATGTGCAGCGTATCAGTGTGCAGAAAAAATGAGCCAGCAGCCTGTTTGTCATCATCTGTACTTGCCGTCAACCACCCTCCACTTCTACCATGTCAGGTTGGCAGCATCCTGACAAAGAGAGAAATCCTTCCCTTGCTCCTGCCAGATGCTCACCTCACCTTCAATCCCCAAACATTGATAGAAAGGATTAAAGAGAGTGCTGCTTAAAATAAAATGGATATAGGATTCAAAACCAATTACCAAAGCATAATCTTGCTGAGATGGGCATGCTAAGAATAATCACTATCCATAAGATGAATGCTTGTTGAAGACACATTACAGAAAACTGCATAATTAAATATAGCAACCGATCCTCATTTGTCTACTGAGCAATTCACATTTAAAAGCTCACCTGCATGCATTTGGGCAAAATACACTTGGGAGTTTTCATGACAGTTGAAAGTTTTGGAAACAGCAAAACAAGGAAAATAAAACAGAGCAGGAAATATAATCAGCTTGTCACCAGAAAAAAAAGGAGGGAATGGTAAAATCCTGCTCTGGGCATTATTTGCCCTTTAAAATAATAACCTTTGAGAGAAGTGAAAATATCTTTGATGTCGGTTTACACTTCGTCCGAACAAAGGTTGTTTCTAGAAAGGAGTAAACTGATGCAAGAGCAAAAGGGAGCACAGTGCCAGGCAGTTTTGTCGAGATGCTGGTTGCAGTGCCTGTGCACTGAAGGAGAGCAGCAAAGGCAGCCAGACACCACATCCCAACAATTCCCACATGGCACCAGCCTTCCCCAATGCACTCAACCAAGAGATAACTGTCACTGAGCATAGGTGTCAGTGGTGATCCAAGCAAGGATACCTTTAGTCTTCTGCACTCATACTATTCCATTCTCAAGATGAAGCTGTTTTCAGGGAATGAAAAAAAAAAAAAAAAAGTGGTTTTTTTTTATTTGGCTGCTCAGCTGTCTGTAAGGAAAAACAATGCCCAGCACCAGCATGGCATGTGACCTGACAGGTGACCTACCACCAGATGCCACAAAGCCCTGTCACCCCAGCTCCTGAAGCACAGCATCAAACTCTTCCCTGATGATGATGTGTCATCCAAAGCTTGTTACATTCTGCCTCTCCTCTCCATGGATACTCTTCTAAAACTTTGCCATGTGGAGTTTTGACAGAAGGGTGTTGCCCTGATTTATAACTACCATGTTGCCAAACAGGTGAGCCAGAATCCAGAGAAGGACCTCCAGCAGTAAAATAAGATGCAGAAACCTACCTTCCAATTGACTGTGGTCCCCAGCCATGACATTTCATCCTTCTAGAGAAACTGTTAGTCTCCAAAGATAAGAATAATAGCTCTCTGTAAGTTTTATTACTATTTTGCAAACATGCATTCCATCTCAAGCTGTCATTTTTTAGGTGCATAAAACATGCAAATATGAATGCATGGTTGAGAGATATTGGCATTAGTCAAATATTCCTATTTAAAAAACATACTGAGTCCCAATGAGACTATTAGTAGCTGAATGGGAAAAATGTCTACTTATCTCATATATAAAGTATTCATCTACCTTCTCCCTTAGTAAAAAAGAAATGTTTTACAATTTGAAGGCCAAATGCATTTTTGTGGATAATATTGTCTGTGCAGAAAAACAGGAATATATATATGTGAATGGAAAGAATTTGCAAAGCCACCTACCTAATACAGATTTCCAGTTAAAGTCAATGAAGGTTGATCCTCAGCTTAAATATGCAACGTTGATGACCTCAATCAAAACACCCTAAGTTTTCCTACATCTATCTCCTGAAACACCTTTCTTTTTGCAATTCATTGTACTTTGTCACTGTGAGATTTATTTTCTCAGCAGCACCATCCCTACAGCCCTCCAATCGTGCATGTGAACCCCTCAACCAACGACACAATTTGAGCAATAAACATTGAACACTAAACATGCAAAAAGTTTTTTACTACTGACAACCTGTGAAAGAAGCAGAGGCTGTCCTTTGAAAACTGTCAGTCAGGAGAGTATGACAGCATTAAATCCCTGTAGACATTATCTGAAAAATAAAGCTTTCATGTACCCAGCTTGGGGTTTGGAAGCAAAAGTGAAGCTCTGGAGGGTTTCTTACAACAGATTCTTTTGAAACCATATTTAACTTTGTATAGAGAGAAATACATGATGTTTACACTAATAATGCAAGACTTTCCATTTCTGCAATAATCTGAATGCACTGATTTACACATCCCTCAAGTGAATGAACACTACCATCTCTATATTGCCAATGAGAAACACACAGAAACCCCAGTTTTACTCCTGAGCTTTGCCCCCACCTGAAGAGTCTCATCAGTCTATACCAACTGCCAGAGTCCAGAGATGAGGCGTTCAGACCCCATTTCCAGTGAATTTGCTTTAAACTTGAATAACTGCTGGAAATAGATGGACACTGAAATGTAAAGTTTTCCATGCTAAAAGTAGGTCTTCAAGGTGTTGTAAAGCATCCATACCTCCCTCATGGGGGACTTTGAAAGCACTGTACAGGTGTCTGACCTCCTGTACCCCAAAGAGATTGACCTCTCAGTCCGACCACAAGGCAGGGGAAGAATCACAGGGTCTTACAGATTGAAATATGGCTCAAGTCTGTTACGAGAAATTGGTGCCAAGAAAGAAAGAAAAAACAAAAAGCATATTTGTTTTCAACAGAATGAAAAATACCAGCTCAATTCAATAAATACTCCATTTGACTTTCTTTCTCATGTGAGCTCTGGTAAAATGACATCATGTGGGGAATATTGTCTACATTTTGTCTGCAAAAAGGCATTTGAAACCATCTCTACCCTGTGAAACATTTTTTCTTCCTCTGGATTGTTGGTGTCTCGATACAAGCTGATCCAAAACCATTGAAAGCAAGCTTCTGTTTGATGGAAACCACCATCACCCTGACTGTTGTATAAACAACGCATTTTAAGTAAGAAACTATTAAAATATTGTCTTCCTAAAATCCATCTGTGTATCCACTGTACCATACTTGTACCGACAAATCTGAGTCAGATCTTAGCTACACTGTGTTAGGGACCTCCAGTGAATCCAGCAGATTTATTCTCAATTCACTGACCAAAAATCAGGTTTTAATCACATTGTGAACTGAATAACAGGAATCTGGGCAAAATTCATAGAGTAAATATAATTAAGTGTTCCAGAGTGAAGCATGCTCTTTGCAGATAAGATTAAAATAATTAGGTATACAATTTGACAAAGACTGGGGGTCTATTAGTAATCATTGGAGTGTGAAAGTTCTAAAACCTTGATCCAACTCCTGTTGGATTCAGTCAGAAAAAAAAATAATCCTATTTACCTCTTCAAAATGGGTGCAAAAATTCAAACCAGAAAAAGGAAACATTAGGTCAAATGTCACCAAATTCCTGTAACTTGCAGAATCATCTAGTGCTGGTTGGAAATACTTCATCAAGATGTCTAGATGGACAAAGAAATTGAAACATCACTCTCATATCAGAAAGAAAATTCTGGCACTTAAGACATGGAACTGCCTCCTAAAGAAAGTTACAGAAATGTCATTCCTTAAATGCAACAAAACGTAATTGGTCATGTTAGACATATGCAGCAGAAAAAGAGCCCAAACTTGCAGGGAAGAGGCTGTTCTCTGCAGAGTAATTTGTCAAATTGGCCTCTCATTTGGGCCCTCCCTTAGCACACAGCACCAGACATATAAGCCCCAGAGCTCACTTGCAAGCCACAGCAATCGACCACAAACACCACCATTCCTGTTATTTCAGCAAAGAGGATGGAAGTGAGGGACATCTCACAACTTGCTTCATAAAAACAGACTCTGATGGAATAAAGTCATGTTTGCAGAATGTAAACAGAGATTTCATAGCACCAAGTCTTCATTTTTATCACATCGGATAGCTCTCTCTTTCTAAAGAGAGCTCTGAGGAAAGATAACTAAAGGTTGTTAAGGCTTGCTGCATTTTTGGATTTATGGTGGAAAACCAATTTTTTTGCTAAACTACTTGCAACAAATGTTGCTAGGCAGAAAAAGCCAATAGAAACACTTGTAAATACTCTATTGAGAGGCAGAAAGGTAGAGGGTGACAAATGCTGAAACCACCAGATGAGGTTTTAATTTCAAAACCCTAAGAACAATATAACAAGCATTTAATGGCAGGGAAAGAAAGGCAGCTTTTTCCCTTAAAGTGTGGGGATCTGCAAGCTAATACAAATACAAAGTGTGCCTTATTTTGAGCAGTGTGCATCTCACCGCTGCATCTGAAAATACACGAGAGAAGTAAATAATATGGTTGCAAGGCTAAAATAAAATATCCTAGTCTAGGAAGATAAATCAAAACACATGTACAAAGTACAGAGCTATTTTCAGGTAACTAATAACATGAGGAAACAGGAGCAAGTTGTTCCAAAATGTGGAGCCATTTTTTTTGTGCCAGAATGGTCAGACTAGCCAAGACAGTGCCTCTAGAAAATAGTATTTCAGCTCCTGCGGTAAAAAAGCTGCATGTTTTATCTGATCTTATGCCCACAGCAAATAAAATCATCCCACATGAATCTACTGTTCACCAACTCCTATTTCAGAAGAACAAACCACGGAATTGACACATTATGATTTTGTTTCTCTGGTGCCAAGAGGAGTTTTTGCAGAGGTAACAATCAAGAAGGAGCTGGGCATCTCACCCAATTTTCATGAGAGTACCATGTCTTTAACCCTACAGCTGCCCTCATCCCAACCAAGGCAGACAGGATCTTCACTCCAGGGGTCTTATTGTAATGCTGATGCCTTGTTCTGAGCACCTGCCATTCAACGCATTAAGCACCTTCATTCCTAGCTGGTGATGAGGAGTTAGGGCCACTCAGCACTATTTGCTGTTTGATAACAGCTACCAGGGGATGTGAAGCCTGATGGAGGATATACCCAGCGTGCAGATGCACCCACATAGCACAGGGGCCAGCAGACACTGCATATATAATAACGGATCCCACAATGCATCCACCAAATGGATGCATCTATACTGATAGGTGCAACCGAATCTCTTCTCCTCTGTTCAGCCTTGGGGCTGGCTGCCTGCAAGATAGAATCTTAATAATCTATCTTACAGCAGCACTGAGCTGAAGTAAAGAGTCTGCTTTCCCTCAGCCAGATCCAAGATCCACTGAGAACCTGAGTCTCTGTCTGCACCCCTCCAGGAATACACTCATCAGCCATGAAGCCTTTGGCAGAGCTGAAAAGGAAGCAAAGCCTTCTCAATCCTGTCTCAAGAAGAAAAATTCCCTGCTTTCAAGGGTCTTTTAAAGATCAAAAAAAGCAGCTCAGGAGAAAAAAAAAGAAAGAAAAGAGATTCACATGAATGAGCCAGTGCTCATCCCCCTGAAATGTATGCCCTCAGCTCTTTTTGCAAATAATTATAATGCCATGAAAGGGAAAGTGAGGAACAAAAGAGCTCTAGGGCTTAGTTTTCGTCATCCAGGAATCATGGCTGCAATTTGCAATTTCACAGGTGCTGAGGCTCTCAGATATGTAGCTAACCAGCCTGTCTTTCAGCATCACTGAATTTGGCCAACTCAGCCCAGAGTCCATTTGCTGTAGCATCAAAAATGAAATGCAGTTCTAGCAGCAATGCAAATCACATCACATAATTGAAAGACTGTAAGTATTAGTAAAGACTGAATATGTTCCCAGCCAAGAAGCAATACTTCAAGCTACACTGTGGACTCAATGTAGAAATTATTGAGTAAGATTCTCTGGACTGCACTACACAATTAGATTATTATCATTACTTCTCTGTGGTTTAAATCTATGAATCTGAGGACATGCAGAGTTGCATTTCTCTGAAGAGCACCCTCTGGAGACTTCCCTTCCCACATTATAAACCAGAACATGAGAAATTTGAGGACATTCAATTTGTTGCTGTGTGTGAAGAGAAGCATCACCCAAACAAGAATCATTAGAGTGGAAAAACCTGCTGCATTATGAAAAACTTCTGGTGTTTAATCAGGATGTGAGTACCTGGTTGGGGAAGTAGAGAGCCTTTCCATGCAGTCCACAAAAGCACAAAGGGCCAAAAACTGATAAATTAATATAAGACAAGTATGGGTATTTTGTTCTATTTCGGGTGGGTTTTTTAAAAACAACAAGGGCAATTGTTCCATCAGACTGTACTAATGGATAAGGTCAATTCTTCATTACTGATAATTTTACAATCAAGATGGGATGTTTTCCCAAGAGTTTTGCTCTTGATCAAACAGATGTTAGTCTGAGGAATTAACATCTGGTTGGTGTCTGTGACAAATCATTTTCTTCTCCTTCATGGCCTTGCAGTGTCTGAGCATAATACTCCTTTCTGCCTTTATAACTTTGGATTGTTTTAAAAATTACACATCTATGAGTCACCAGTGACACAGTTATTACTTTACAGTTTCTCCCCATCGTTGCTTCTAGACAAAATTTTCCTTTTAGTTAGGATTACACCAAGAGTGTAATCCAGGATTTTCAAAAGGTGTCTGAGGAAGACTCTAGTGTCAAAAGATTCATTCTCTAAAATTTATCTTCCCGTGATACAACACCACTCTGCATACAAGTAACTAATGATTTGCTAATTTTAATCCATGAAGCAGGGTGATCACTGGAAAGCAAAGCAAGTCTGTTCCAGTGAACAAGGTCATAAGACTCTCCTTATGGTATGAGCTCTCCTACCCTACGACCATGAGCTAAGAAATCACTGTGGAAGTGTCCTTGCCTGTATTCACCACTTTTCCAAGAACTATATCTAATCCTCCATTGCCTAGCTTTAAACCAACAGCATTTTGCAACAGCTTTATGTCTATTCAAGGAAGAGAAGCCGGCATGTGAGCTGCTCAAGACCCCTCACATTTCAAACACATCTTTTTGCTCTTCCATCAGCCATTCAGCCAGCACACTGTTGGCTTCAACGCTATTGCTTTGATAGCACTTGCATATTTCCAGCTGATTTTGCCCTCTACTGTCTCCATTGTGTAATCACTTGGAGAGGACATCAAAGAGCTGAGAGCAGAACTTTCATGCTCTCAATCCATCAGACCCATACATCCTATCAAACTGCACATCTGCAGTGCAATATTTTGCTTCTTGATGGGATCTAAACTGGAACTAATGCACTGCAGAGAGCACAGCCTCCGTCTCAAGTTAACACTTGTTATTGCACATTGTCCAGTTTCCGCGCTGGCTTCACTGTCCCATTTGCATAATATTCTAATGGGGACATTTCAAGACAAGGTAGGATGAGTCACAAGATGCAAAAGTGTGCTGAATGAACTCAAAGAAAATTATTCAACCTCTCGGCTCTTTTCATAATTAGCTTCTAATATGATGCCTGTTGTGCTGCTTTTTCCAAGGGATGTGGGTGGGAGGCTCTCCCATCACTGGACTACAGAAACAGTGTTAAGTAAAAGCCATTAATGTTCTTCCTCCCTCCCAAAGGAATGACTAACCAGAACAAGACATCTACCTCAGAAGGCTGTCTAGAATGTACCTAAAGTCTTTTAAAAGCAATCTGTGCTTAGCTTTAAGGATATTTTCCCTAAAACCTGCCTCTGTACTGATGCAAATTACTCAGTAACAGGACTGCTATAAGAACTAAGTGTCCAACTGGTTATTTTCTTAACTGAGCTACTATAGCCTGGCACCCCTTTCCTAAAATTAGCTCCACTTATAGATGTTACCATAGTATTTGTTGCCATACCAAGGCAAACTTCATAGGTGATGTCATTTGTCATACAGCAGAACACCAGAGCTATTTAGCAGTCCTGAGTATTGCACAATTCTTAAAGAACATCTGTCACCTCCAGAAGTACCCACACAGGCTATGCCTTATTGGAGGCTTTGAGAGGAAATCCCTGCCTGAGCTCTGCAGCACAGCATCTGCCCTGACACCCAGCCCAGGCAGCAGCTCTTACCAGCTTCTGCTGAGGCACAGATCTCCACAGGGCTGCCCCAGGGTCTGCTCTGGGGAATTTCTCAGGTCAAGTACCTGATATATGAAGACGTTTCCCTTCATTACTTTTAGGAGACCTGACCCAAAGTCTGGAAAAGTGCCTGGAAACACTTCCACTTCTTCAAAATTACAGAATAGTTTAGGCTGGAAGTGACTTTTAAAGGTCATCTAGTCAAACTCCCTCTGAATTTGGATCCTACATTAGTGACCCATGTCTAAATTAGCTTCCACTATGTATTTCCTCTGTCTGGGTTAAATAACCATTGTACAATCTGTAGCCATGCTCAGATTTTTCACATTTCTACTATTAAGTTTCCTTCCAAGAAGCATTTGCAGCTCAGATAAATTTAATAGCAAGCAGGGAAATTTTAGGGGTTGGACCTGTTTCTTCTTGCACTCATTTTCTACTACCTCTGGAATGAGATATATGATCAAGTAGATTTTAGACAAATCCCTTTGCATTGGGCTAACTTTTTGCAAAAGCTGGAACAAGAGTTGACCTTCTGCCATGTTTTCTTCTTGTCCCTACTCCCAAGACCTTTTACAGACTTTTGCCAAGAGCAAAGGCAAAAGTTCAGACATACAGAAAGAAATCAATATTGTTCTGACTTCAGTCTGCCCTGAAGTGTATTCTCAGATTTATGTTGCACAGAAACAAAGTAGTTTTGAGGAAATATCCAGTTTATGAGATTCTAAACATACTTTTTTCTGGATGCTTTGCCTACAATGAAAAGTTTCAGAGAATAAGCAGCAGGAGAGACAAAAAGGTTAAAAACACATTCCAAAATAATCACAACAGTGCATCTTCCCTTATCCTAATGAGGTAGAGGCTCTGGGCCAAACTCCAAAGGGGAACCAAGTACAACTCATGTCAAACCATGGAAGGACAACCACGTACAACCCTTTCACCTACACAAGTTTCTCAACTTTCACAGTATCCTGAACTCCCCTTACAATCCGCCATGTTGTCAACAGCTTTCCTGTTTTATCCAGGTGTGTGCAATTCCATGTGAATTTGCACACATTTCAGACGATATCCTAAACAGTCAAAACACAGGGAAGGGAAGCCACAAAGAGCAGAGACCAGCACATCCGCCCTGATCACCTTCACTCCACACATTCATTTTCTGTACAGAGACCTGGAAAATCTCCTTCACACACTGGACTACAGCCACCATCCCTGCTTGTGTGGGCCGTGCATCACTGCACACTTTCCTGACCAAGAACAAACAACAGATGGTTTTAGAAGAGATGCATGTGCTGCCCACACTCAAGTTGGGGAGAGCCAAACACTGGCTAGAAATCCATGGCCATTCTGTGCAGCAGCCAGGCCTGCTCCCTCTGTGCTCTGAGCCAGCACAAATAGTAAAGGCTCCACAGTTCTGAGTGTTTGAGAGAGCACAAAGCAATTAAAACGTTCAGATTCACAAGATTAGGGTCACTTTATGCAATATTTCTGAGCAGAAATCCTTTAGAATTTAAAATCCTTTGGTGCCTCTCCATCTTGTTTACAACTTCCTTACCTTGAGAACTATCAATCACATGAAGAAAAATAAATGCAAGGAAAATAATACCTAATGCTCCAGCTGTTCTTTGAAAAGCTTGTAAGTCATCACGTTAACTGAAATTCATTGAAATCATTAAATCCATTTTTCCCCCAAGCAAGCTCTCTCTCTGGACACCTCTACTGTTTGAAATGGCAAAGAGAGACAATGATAGGACCTATTTATGCTTGTTTGAAGGTGAGTCTATGCTATCTGATTTTAATTCCAATCCATGCATCACAATCAGGTACACAACACTGGTCCCTCAAACCACACACTCCCAGCAGCCTGACCACTGTGGTAGTGTCAAATTCCCTCTCTCCACTCACAAAGGCACCTAAACTTTAGAGCACCACTTTCCAAGATCAATGATAATTGACTGATTAAGTATGCCTAATGCTGCCAGAATGTGAGCTGATTGTGTAATGGTGCTAATTAGTAACTGCCAGTGCTGATTCCAATTATTAACCTTTATGAATGTCACTTTTGAAGATAAGAGTTTGCAACACAGCCTACTGCAGCATTTGTAATGGTTTCTGTCACACAGGATGAGAGGGAACACAGTGACCAATGAAGCTGAGATAAACCACAAGAAAGGAGCCCTAGAACCAAGGATTCTACCTTTGCTTTCTGCAAGTGATAGAGACTGTAATAACACAGAGGTGGAACATTAGTATTAAAGGATTCAAGAACTCACTTTTCTACAAGACCTGATCTCTTCAACAATACCACTGCCAAACATGCCTCAAAAGCTTCCTAGCAGTGCAGGTAACAAACCAACTGCCTGATTTGCCAGGTGGGCTTGTTTGCAGAGGGCCATGTCCACTGATGCTCTGGAACCAGACAGACACAAGAAGAACAAGTTTGCTTCAAGGAAAAGCACCACCTGTCTGCATAGTCACAACTCTGAGTCTTCTGATATCTTATGCAACAAAGGATATTTCATGATGGACCACATCTTGTACCCTGCTTGGATCAGATATAGCCAAACAACTAAGTTAAACCACAGCTTACTTAAGTTCACCCTCATCTATCCCCAAGCAAATCACATGCACTGTCACTATTTAAAAGGAACACTTCCAAACAAAATATGGTCTTCTAATAAATCTCCCACCACTGTAACAGGGCCATGTTCTGTTACATAGCCAGACTTGTGCTCATCGCTGTTAAAATGCCACAGGACAACAAACTTACACAAACTTTTCAGGTGGTGTGACTAATACCCCTCAGCCCCTACAATTAGGTAGAACTGGTGCAGATGACTCTCCAAGTCCTCAGAGAGACAAATGGTCCACCACAGTCTCACCTGCCATATACTCTCTGAGAGAAAAAAAAAAAAAAAAAAAAAAAAAAAAAACAAAAACAAGGCTCTTCTTGCTTTGTTTCTCATGCTTGTATGAAATAGAAAACACACACTTGTGAGTACAAAGCTAAATGTGCTGTGTTAGCTATGTATTCCTCATAGACATGCTTTTTACATTTATTGGTTACAGATAATAGAACCAATGGGATTTTAATCTTCCATGGGACATTTACTCTCTGTTCTTCTAGAGGCACAATGAATGATGTACCATGGTCCACTGCTTACTCTGTAGTTTAACTACTCCATGGCAATGTAACATTATATCTGAAATCTTACATTTTAACAAATGATCTTACTGACTTGGTTTTCCTCGGCCACACTTATGTCTGCAAGTAGCCCAAAGAAAGGATGAGGCCTCCCACATACTGGCTTTACAGAGACCTATGTCTGGAGCACTGCAAGGTCAACAGCTTTCCTGTGATCCCTGGAGTAATTACACAAGACCCACAGATGGATCATACTCTACTGAAGTCCTCAAGAGAACTCACACTTGGTGCTGATAGATGTTGTATAATCCTCCTGTTCCCACGCCAAGACTGAGAGCTACTCCCTGTGTGTGGGCTACTCTTCACCAAACTGTTCCTGACTTCTGCTCTGAACCTGCTTCTTGCTCTGCCCCCTCCAGGACCAATAATCAACAACCAGACTTCCTTCTTAAAGCAGATCACTTCAATTTCTAATATTTCAGAGGAAGAAACACAAGAGGACCGATGATAAATGCATTTCTCTTTCCACAAGGCTGATTACTCCTTGTGAGCCTCAGACCCCAAAAGGCTGGAACACAGGTTCCTGTGATGGGTTGCCCTTTCTTTCTGCATACTTCTAACTGGGTGGCTTTGAAACTTCCAGGACTTGTACAAAGGAGTGCCCTGTGCTCCTGGCAGTAGTTACAGATAGCTGGAGACCGTTGCACTTTAAATGCACCAGAAGTTACCCAGGTAAGTTCATAGCATGTCTCTCAACCCTGGGCAAAAACACTACCCGACTTTGGGGTAAGGCTTGACAGTAATAGCTGTATTAACAGCCCAACCATCTTTGACTGTTACCAGTCTCCTGTTATCATCTTCCTCACAGATCCCCTGAGCTAGACTACAAGACCCATAAAATAACATGTAACGATCCTGTTACAGATGCCATGTGATATTCTTAGATTTATCAAGAGGCATTATCCCTGAACTATTCCAATTCACCACCACATTTGCATCCCTAACTAGATCTGCAGGACACTGAATGCACAGCTCCTGCAGATAGCCTGCTGCTAGATTCAGGCTTCTGGACAGCAAGCTTCAGGGATAACTGGACAGAAGCAACCACTAATATTTATGGAGTAAATTTTCTAAAATAACTGGCCTTAAAGACCCAGCAACAAGCCCTAACAATCTCGTTACAGAAAGGCCTCACTTACCCTTTATAGTTTTTATTCAGAGGCAGAAATCCTCCATGTAAAAATGCCCTACCTTCCTGTGATCTAGTAGTTTATAGGAGCTTTCATTTTCACTTGATCAGGCATATACTGTAAAAGAACTGGCTGACAGATTTTACAGATGAAGCACATGTGGTAAGTAAATAAATCAAAAGCTGCCTTCCAGGCTGGGGGAATGTAGCCCTTTGTAAATATTATTTGGAGAAATGACCACTTGATACAGGCCCTTATTAACTACGTTAGAAGCCTAATGAATACATCACAGACATAATGAGAGAAACAGATCAGACTAAAACAAAGATAGAAGGATTTCTTGGATGTTTTTTAACAACGCTTCTCCATCCTTTATATTATTTATAGCCATTATAAAATGGCAGTGCATATAGGCGGAAAAAAAACCCAAAACACCAAACCAAAAACAAAACCACCACAACATAATAAAACATCAGTATAAAAAGACACAATCCATGTTAAAGTACTAAATTCTACAAGTCACTGTACAAAGCATCAAAGATTTATGGTTTGGTCTGAAGCCTAATTGGAAAGAACAGAAAAGTCAGAGGAAGAGGGAGATGGGAAGAGAAAGGAAAAGAACAGCTCAGTAAAAGAGAAACAAATCATGTAAACTGATGCAAAGCCCAGTTTTAGTGTGGACAGAGGTATTGCATCCTGCAGCAAGCATGAGGTGGCACCAAAACAGAAACTGTTCGGTGCAAGAACCTGGTGGCTCCTTACCCAGGTCTGACTGACTGAAGAGTATGTGGCAGTACCTGTCTATCTCTGCCTAACTGATCAGAGGCCAAGAAACATTCTGAGCCAGAGATGTAATACAATCCTTTACAGATATTGGTTCTGATTCTAGGAACTCATCTAAACTCCACATGAACCCAAATGAACTTTACCTGTTCACATGGATGAAAACACGCTCCAGCAGGGAGATCCATAGATTAAGTACATTTTGTCCTAAGAAACAAATTCTTCTACTTGCTCTGAACCTTTGTCCAATGTTCCTTTATTCTTCATGGAATCATAGAATTGCTGAGGTTGGAAGGAAACTCTGGAGCTCTGATCCAACCCCTGCTCAAGCAGGGCCACCTAGAGACAGTTGCCCAGGATAAGTCCAGATGGCTTTTGAATATGTCCAAGGATGGAGACTTCACAACCTCCTTGGACAAACTGTGCCAGTGCTCAGTCACCTAAACAGTAAAAAATGTTTTCCATTATATTCAGAGGGAACATCCTGAGTTTCAGTTTGTACCTATGTGTTGTCTCACATTCTGTCACCAGGCTGATACTGAAAAGAATGTGGCCCCATCTTCTTTGCCCCTTGCTTTTGGGTATTTGCACACATTGATGAGATCCACCACTCCCACTCCTGGCTAAACTGCTCTCTCAGCCTTTCCATGTAGGAGAGATGCTCCACCCCCTTTCTTCAGCAGAGACCCTATCCACACCATGTAATCTCATAAGATTTTTACCACAGTCTTTTCTGGGCATCTCTTTTCAGATTTTCCCAATCCTATTAGATCAGATCTAGTATGGAAGTTCTTATGTAATTTATTAAGGAAGTTTTATTTTGCAATTATCTATTTGCATATTTATAAGTGAATTAAATGTGTGGTTTTCGTTGATATTGGCACATATTCACATTGAATGCATAGCAAAGAGTGATCAGAAAAAGACAGTAGTAAAGCCAAAACAAATTCATCTCTAAGTGTGGTTTCTGGCAAAAAGTTTTGCAGTCGGCATCCAAATCTAATTAGAATGTAAGATGAGATAACAAAAGGAGCATCTCTCTAGTGAGAGCAATGGAATTGCTGCTCCAAATGATAAAGAAGAGATGAAATAGCCAATTCCTGTTAACAGGTGCAGCTCTGCTGGTGCAGCAAAAGTCACAACATACCACAAGATCTGCAGCAGGTTCTTGGCTACAAACTCCCTCCTGAACGCTGCTTTGCTACTTTCTAAACAAGTAGGTAAAGCACCACAAAGACACTTTACCTGCCAACCCTAACAAGACAACTTCATAGGGTCAGGAAGGCTTCAAAAACACATGTGCTTTTGGCAAAGGTTCCTTTGATCTTCTCTACCAAATTCCCAGGACTAAATGACCTGGAAATGATCAGACGTCAAAATTCATTTTTGAGAAGAAAGGATGTCTTCCCTTCTTGAGGAGCTCATAGTCAAAGAAATTCATCAACAAGGACAGAGAAACTATATTAAATATAGCATAAATGAGCTGAGAAAACAGAAGCAAGCACATTTTTTCAGCTCCCTAGAAGACTTTATTTTTTTTCCTAAACAAATTGCATTAATTCACACTGAGATCCTCATGATTGTATCAATATCAGAAGTGTTGTTTGGCATTAAATTCCTTATTTCCCCATTTTATCGTCTAGTTTTCTGGAATGGAATGACTAGAGATCTGGACAGGTTTAAGTTGCCATTGACCCAGTTGAGTACCTAAAAGGACTGGCTCAAAAATTAAATTATGCCAAAGATATTTTTTTTTGTTGGTTTGTTTTAGTTTGGTTTTTTTTCCAAGAGTACTTTTAGTCCAATAAAATAACTTTACTTAAAAAATATGATAGCATTCAAGGCAGATGCCAGCTGAGCAACTGAGAGAGAGCCCAGTTGTAATGTAGAAGACTCAAATCCCTTGGTTGAATCAGGTGGCCAAAATAGTCACATCGAAAATTTGTATTACCTGCTACTCTGCCACAGAATATTCTGGGGAAAGTATATGGAAGAGATAAAAGACAGCATGATTTCTTCCCATGGTCTCTCACACAGTTCTCCTGACTTAGAGATCTCCAAACCCCAAACCACTAAAATGCTGTGGCATATCATGTCTCCAGCACAACCCCAGCTATTCCATTAGAATACCTAAAGTATGAATAGCTCAGTGCTGACAAATAGGTAACAAAAAATAGAGGATGTTTCTGCAACCCTGATCCAAAGGCTGTAGACCTGTCTCTTCCTTTAATGTTATATCATGACATAATAAATGTAAGCCATCGGCTACTGCCACACTATCACGTTTTACAGCCACCAGCAGAAATATCCTCCATTAATTCTCTGAATCTCCTTTTGAAATCCATTTAGACTTTTATTATTTCTGCCTCACAACATCCTGTAGCAATGAGTTACACGATTTAATTACTTGAGGAATAAAAAAGCACTTCTCTTTATACTTACTCAGAGCAAGGGCTTGAACTTGCATATTCACACGTAAGATTAGAATCAGTCTCTCCCTGGAGAGATTCTCAGTCTCTCCTGTTGGAGCTCTTTTGCAGAGTATAAATAATTCAAGAGTTATGAGGGAGGGAGGAAAAGAAGGATGGCTGGACACCTTACCTGAATCATGGAAAATTAAAACAAAACACAGCATATTTTTTTCTCTCTCTACATTTTACATGGAATTCCACCTTTGCCCCAAGAACGTTCCCTCAAGAATTTAGGAATTTGATATATTGCCTTTTCTTCTTGCTTCCCTGTCTCCAACCAGAAAACAAGAGGTATGCAAAAATTCCCATTATTTTTATTAAAATAAAATTTAATATAAACAGGAGCATCCCAATAACACAGCTATCTATGAGATCAAAACATACATACAATCACAGGACCTTTCTAGACCTATTTAATGAGCACATTCCTCTCACATATCTGCAGCATCCACTGTCAGTGACCAGCACAGTCCTCCCACAGCCACATGTTTGAAGGTCAACAACTTCAGCAAGGCAGCTCCACTTTCAAGCTGCAAAAGATGTGTGAATGGAGCACATGTTGAACAGTGAGTTACATGCACACGTAAATGTGAACCTCTGTGCCACCACCACACAACACCCTCACCAAGTCGAGGCAGAACGTAGCCAAAGACAAGACCTACCTCTGCCTTCAGAAATTCACAGATATGAATAAAACACTGTGAATATGTTTATATTTTTTGAGTTAACGGGCTAGCTAAAACACTATTACAGTCTGAAGCTCTGTTTTTATTAATTCTCTCCAATTCAGCAGGAATTCCACCAAGGAATAAGGATGAGCAGATGCAGGGGGAAGCACATTAATAAATCATAAGTGTCATTAAAATTTGTAAACTAATATCTTCTGGGAAGTTTGGCAATTAGTCTCAGAGCTTTCTTGGCAAACAAAAAATTAATAAATCCAAAAGGTCCCCTGTCTGATGACATCCCCGCCCCCACAGAAAGGTCACTGATGAAGCAATTAAAAGACACAACAAATGGACCAGCCAGAAGGCTGGTTCTCGAAAGACAAATGAGCTCCATGAAACAAGATGAATAAGACATCTTAATAAGCAAAGGTGGGACATCAATCCACACACCATCCCAAGACACATACAAAGGCTTTTAGACTCGCATTTGCTCAGCTACTGCTTTTCACATGATTTTGCACAGTGCCCCTTGGTCTCCACCATCTCTGAGGAAACATTAATGTGATTACTCATTAAAGCAAAGAACCATTAGAAAGCAAATCTGTGAACATTACTATTCTCTTGTTGGAAAATCCTGTGGGATAAAACAGGACTAGGGAAGCATTGTGAAGAAAACAAATGAAACTTCTCTCCAGAAGTTAGTCTTACAGCGAAATAAAGAATTAAATAATGAAGTCTTGTATTTATTACCATTACTGAGTTTACCTAACTCTAAAACATAGCCCTCAATTTAAGATAATCCTTAAGTTTTCATTGTTTGTTCCTAAAACAGACATTTAAAACACTTTTAACTCACATAATTCCTTTGTTGCAATGACAGCATCTCCTTCTAGCTTGAACTCCAAAGAACGTATGCTCTGGACACTACCTGGGACTGTCTGGGACATTCAAGGAGGGCTAAGCCTATCATTCATTATGTTCAGCTCCTTAAATGTTGTTTTTTTAAATTACCATGGATCCTCACATTCAGCCACACAAAACCCGAACATAACTAAAGAATCCTTTCTATACATTTCCTGATGTCCACAGGTAAAGATTTGTTTAGATCACGTTATAAAACAAATGGCTCTGGTCTTCATTTGGCAGCAGTTAGCTCAGGAGTGGGTCAACATGCAGCTACTGTGCATCTCTCAAAGAGTTGGAGTGTGGCTCCCATGCCAAGATGACATCTATGGTATCTATGACTGAGACCCAGGCTGTGCTGAGACAGGGTAAACTGGATCACCCACTGTGAGGAAATGACTAATCACCAAGAGTACTGGAGATTAAGAATTGCATTATTCTACACTGTTGTTGAAGGTGTACCCTAATTGCAACTCAGGGTGCTGGAAGTCTTGAGGAACAACTCTCATCTCACACTGTGGTCAGCTGCTGCAGTTCCCCATTCCCTTAGTTCTTCAACAAACCACACCTAATAGCTCTCAACCAGAAAGATTTTCGCTGGTGGTTCCCATAGCCTGTAAAAGCTAGCCATCCTTAAGCTGGGCTATTTATGCTTTAAAAAACAGCAACAGTGGAGATGCAAAACTTTTGGGTACCCCGGTTTTCAAATCCAAGAGAGGTCAGGGATGTGTTTGCACATACACCTGGCTCCTTCCCTCCATGCCCTGATGGCTGACTGCAGATGCAAGAAACTCTTCTCCTCATCAGCACAGGATTTCTGTACTTTGCAATATTATTAAAAAGTGCCAAATAAGTTGCAACAATGGGAAGCATTACTACTTTGAAAATCAGGTCCATTAATTTTATGCCTGCATACAATCATCCAGAAAACAGCATGTATCTAAGATGCATGTTGTCAGCATAAAAGTGGAAAATTATAAATGCAATCAAATTTGACAATACTGTGGGGAGATGTCAGCTGGTCATGGTGGCTCTCTGGAGACTGCATTTCAATACAGCAAACTCCAGAAAAACTACAACGCCCCAGTGGAGACTGACCAGTCATTTGCTACAAGCAAGAGAATTGTGGCACAAACCAGAAGTTGCCATTCTCAGCAGCACAGTTTAAATAATATATTGCCACTGGGATAGAAACACTCTCAAGAAAGCTCTGCCTTTGCCATGACCTATTTCACGTTTAGCTTGTTTCACAGAGGATGATATGGAAATTTGAGTCAGGCTTACTGAATCTCCTGATCCCTGACTTCTTACTCACCAGTCTTAGAGGCTGCTACATTTAGAGCAAGCAGAATAAGCCCCAGTTCCCTCAGGGGAGACACGGCACTTCTCACTGCATTCACCTTATCACACCTACAGATCAGCCCTATCTGAAGCCAGCTCCAGGTGCCACACACCAACCTAGAGCACAGAAATCCGAACGAGCTGTGAAATTTGCAAAGGCAACAAATGTTAGAGGCACACTGAAACATGCTGAGGGGCTCTGGAGACCGTGGGAGGCTTAAGAGGGAAGGCCATGGGAGGAAAAAGTTTAAAGCCCTTTGGTAATTCAAAGAGAGATGAATGAAAGAGCAATGCACAACATAAGGCAGCTTGCAACCAAGCTGAGGGGTTTTAGTCCTCTGCTCCAAAGCAGCTGCTGTATTTTGCAGCTGTCTCTATTAAAAAGCTGAAAAGGTTTTCTTTCCTAACTCAACATAGAGACTAAGACAACAGCCCAACATCTTTAGGCATAGCAGCCACAAGAGTACAAAAAAAGCTAGGGGATTTTTGATTCCTGACATGGAAACATAATTTCTTGGTTAATAAACATGAAAACAATAAGGAATACATGTAAAAATTCTTTCTTCAGCATTTTAGCCTCTTAAACAGAAAAAGTCAGTCACAGTTTTGAGTATGGGTTAATGCGTGGGCCAGCATTATGTACCGTCAGATAATTTAGCTGGGACCACAGCCACAGGAGGGGAACTCCAGGAGACCCATCAGAGCTGGGTAAAATGGTAGCAGGGACTCAGAGCTGACACATGCAAGTGCTTGCACTCTGGAAGAAAATCTGAACTGCTCCCCACTGCCCAATTAGCTGATGTGTTGCAGTCACAGTTATCACACTGATCATAAATACCACCCTGCTAACTTGTGCTTCTCCTGTCTGCTGGATCGCCCTGTCATCTCTCTGTCTTCATCTGAGATTGAAAGCTCCCTTGAGAGGGAAGCTGTCTTTTTAGCTACTGCAATCCAAATAAATAAAATAAATAAATACATTTTTGGATACTAAAAAAGGCAACAGTGGAAAACTTCTATTACAGTTATTTTAGCAGAAAGAAATTGCTCAACCCACAGTGGCTGAAACAGCTGAAAACATTTTAAATATTACAATAGCAACTTTAAATACTTGTCAGAATGTCATGTTCACAAAATCATATCTCAGTAGTGTACAGCTAAAACAGGAGACAGGATGAGAAATAAGGGAGGAAGCATTCTTCCTTTCCTTGTAAAATCCGTGAAATCCAGAAGGCCTACAGAATAAGAAAAGGAGCTCAATATATTCCTCCTGATTATTCCTACTCACAACACAAGAAGAAAACAACTGGACGGCAGCACTAAGGTCAACTAATGGACTTGCAGCCTGTGATACAGCTGTCAGAATACCCCATATAACATATCTGAAAACAACATACACCTGACCCCAAAATGTATTTATCACAGTCGCAGTTTATATATGGGCAGATCTGGAACTGCTATAAACGCACACATTTGAAGAAATAAGCCATTAGATAGATGGTCCACTCTCTCTTCTTCCTAATAAAATTTGCCTAATATTTTCAACAGAAAAATGCTCAACAATACAAAAAAGCCCAAACGAAATCAAACAAAAAACACCTTCCCTCAAAAAAAACAAAGCCAACCCTTCAACTTTTGGTTGTCAGTGGTGCCTTTTAGATGCCATACTTCACACATCCAACCCTCTCCGCCCCTGTTAAACAGATGTCTTCTTGGACTACAATACCTCTGAAGCAGCCTGGCTCGTACTTTTTACAGAGAGAATTTGTATTTCATGACAGATTACTCCTGTGTGCTTACAATTCATCATGGACAATGAAGTTTGATGCAGAGGATTTCCTATCCTACAGAGGATTTGGGAATTAGAGGTACTCCAACAGCTCTTCAAATTAAAACCCTATAAGTTTACAGATTTAGAGGGAGCATTGCTTTCCTTTTGTTCATGGAGGTGTTTGTGGGATGACAAAAAAAATTTACAGAAAGCATATGTCCACCCCTTAATCCAATTTTTACTTAAAGTAGGCAGGATGCAGCTGGATTCTCAATGACACAGTTATATATTTTTTTAGGCAATGAGAATTGATGAAGGGTTTGCATGTCCAAAACCCTCTCTCCACATATTCATAAACATCTCACACCATCACAAGTATAATAAAGTACCAATAAAATAGCCTCCTTTCATAAGAGGAAAACCATCAGCTCCACTCAACTCAGTGGGAAAAACAAAAATCCAAACTACAAGTGACAGGTATCTCCTGTGACAAAGAAGAGATGTGGCATTCACAAGGAGAAGGGTGTGTGTGGGTGTGCGTCTCTTCCTTGAAGCCGTCTGCTTCAAGGCTGGCTGTTTCAGTAGAAATAGAGGCTTTTTTGTGATTGTTTGAGCCCCAGAAGCATGAATTTGAATATTAGAGCAATGTCTGTGTTCCTGTATTCAAATGCTGACTAACGTTTCCTCCATCTAAACTCGTACAAGCCTGGTATAGGAACAGTTTCCAATGTAACTTCTGTATTTCTTGGTTGCTCTGACTCCCTTTTTAAAATACATTCGGGATGTTTTCCTATTGATTCACTTGTCTTTGTATTTAGATACAGGGACTGGAAATTTCTCTCATATGGCAATTCAGTTTTCCATTAATAGAAGCCTCTCATGCTATAACCCAGGGTAAACGGAGAAGGAGCTTTTGATGCATGAGGCAGGTGGAGGCAAGATGGTATTTGGAGATTGTATTGCACTCTGCTCTATCTGAGCATCCTCTGAAGCACTGCCATGTGATTAACTGCTCTCTGCCACGAAAGCCACTCCTCACCTGTGGAAGCAACTGTATTTGCCAAGTGTTCAGAATAGGTGTCATATAGCACCATGGCTCAGATGGGCAGTGAGAGTCTAACCAGGGCTCTCCTGTCCATCAGAAGGGATTAGTCGTATTTCCAGAAATCAGGAAGACAAAAAGGGCAAAACAATCCTCTTGGAAATGTCCATTCAGTTTGTGACTCATCAGATCTGGGGTCTCAGAGAGAGCTTTGAGTCTACAAAGAGTAGCAGAAGAGCAAACCTATTGCTTACATTTACCCTGCAAAGACAAATCCTCCTTTTGAAAATTTCAGGGTCTAAAAAATTAAAGAAAAATATTGAAAAGCAGCAATTTAAGTCATGCAAAGATTCAGGGTCCTCAATGTGCAAATAGAACAGAAAATCCTGAGAAAAGGAGTATTTCTAGGGCTTATTTCTTACTCTTAGTATCTATTTGCATTTTCACTATGTCCTTTCCAAAGAAACCCACAGCTGCTCCCTAAGATTTCACACTCCCCTGTGAAGTACAACATTACTCAATCCTGAATTTTCCAAGAGGCAAACTAAGGTTTAGAGTCCAGGAACTCTACCTACTAGCTCTTACCCTGACCTTTCCCCAAGAACTTGGAAAAGAATCTGGGAGGTTCTGACTTCCCAACATCTCTAAGTCTCCAAGACCCACAGTGGCCTCTATTTCACCACAGATAAGATGCAGAAATGTTCCAGAACACACTGAAACACTCTCACAAAGCAGTGTGTTTCCCCAGCTGACCAAGTGCTGGATGCTTCCAATTGTACTGATGATGAATTACATTTCCATCACTTGGGAAAACACCAAAACGATGCTGCTGTTACCTTTCTGCAAAGCCCAGGTGATCCTGCAAGCTCAGTATTAGGACTTGATTTGTCTTTTTGTTACATTATTTGTGCAGAGCAGATTGGTTGGCAATTATGTTTAAAGTACAATCACAGTGCCATTTGTACTCAATAGGTAAAGACGCAAAAGTTTTTAAAGCTTTAATACCTTGAAAAGTACCAGGGTAAGTGGAAATGACTGTTCTCTCTTATTAGCTGCATGGTTATTTATACTTTCGCAGATTACCATGGCACAGCACAGTTAGGCTTTTTAAGTACTGTTCAAAATGAGAAGTTTCAAGAGCTCTACTGAGCAATTAACCCTTAAATACATTTGCAAGAACAAATCTGCTCCAAACAGGGGCTTTTAAATGAGCTGGGAAGGCAGAACTACAAGACGCCATCTGCCAAAAAGCATCTGGGCAGCCACACCTGAGCAGTGGCTACAATGCATTGACAGTTCCATCAACTACACTTTGAGCAGGTTTCACAATAGCTCTAATACACCACGTAAATGTGAAACAAGGCACTTATCTCACCAGTCCTTGGCTATTTTTTTTTATTTGTTTGTTTGGGTTTGTTTTGGTTTGGTTTTTTGTCCTGTGGGTAAAAAACACCTGATAACTATTCTGTTCAAGGCATACCCTTTTCACACCAGAGGCAGGATGAAACAACTTGGTGATTTTAAATGTTAAGGAACTGACCTGTTTATAGAGGTGAGTTTTGGAGGCTGAGGGGATTTTAGTTTTTTCTTTATTTAAATGCAGACACATACTTACACACTCTGTCCAGCAACATACTTCCCCAGGCTAGGACAGTCCATCTCCCACAGCAGACTAGGAACATGGCAGGTACAGGAAACTGTCCAAGTACCTCCTCGGCAGAAAAGTCACCAGCACCTCACTGGGCCATCTCTAGTGCTTTAGCAGCTACTGTGCTTACAGCCCAAGGCAACACTGATTCACTACCAAATGACCATCTCAGCTCACAGGGCCGAGGAACAGGTAAGATTATCTCGTGCACTGTGCTGTGTACCTCCTTGGCCACTACTCTAGCAATCCTGTACCATCTGTAGAGATCGTTCTCATTGTCAGTCTCACAGTGGAGACTGAGGAATGAAGAGACTTGTCTAAGGACACTCAATAGTGAAAATGAAAACAAGTTGTTGCACGTGCCAGGGAAATGCCATTACATCATGAAACCCTCTTGTTCTTCATTAAAGAAATGTGTGCTTAAACATGTATCTCTTCTCTAAAAAGCAACTGCACTTATCTCAGATTCTCTCCCAACTCCTCCTCTGATGAACTCAGATACATCCCCCATGCCCACTCCACCCCATAGCCCCCAATTTTACAAGAGACACAGTGCAACTCCTCCATGCCAGTTACTATGACTTCTACAATCCACATACCTCCACAGTGAACTCTCCGTAACACTCCCCAGGTTGAAGTCGTAGAGCTTTGTCAGAATGAGAATCACCTATGGAGGGGAATGGGAGGGAGGGGGAGAAAGGGAAAAGAGAAAAAAAAATTTTCCTTTAGATTTTGAAAGAGTACACAAGGCATCTGAAATCACTGAAAGGAGAGCTTAGCATTTATCCATTAAAGTTTTGGTATTATAGGTTAAAGTTTAAAAAATAAAAAGGAAAATCATGTAACCATTAACACTTATTTTAATCTCAAAATATTTTGCATTCGAAATAAAACATGCCAATAGGAATTACCCAGACTTTGTGAGCTGACCTCTCTGCGACCACAGTTATTCAAAGTCAGGGATGGAATCAGATGCGCCCTTGTGAATTCAACAGCCCAATCCAAAATTACAGTGATTTCAAATGTTACCACTCATTTTTGGTATGAGTGGTAACTCTCAAAATGTTACCACTAATTATTGAGTCTCCATGGAAAGAATTGGCAAGTTTATTTATCTAGATCCCCATCCAGAAAAAGTCCATTTTGCCTAGAATGAGCTTTGCTTTTCTCTATCTGCTGTCACTGACTCCGGGGACATGGGAATTTCTACGTGGTATCACCCTTTTGTAGTGGCAAAATAGAGGGGCACAGAGCATGACATGCTGCTTGGACACTGAGCAAGACAAAACTTCAGCTGTATCTTTAGTGCTCAAGGAGATTCAGAAGCTCCAGGACACCCTGATCAGCTTTCTGGAGAGAACGCTCCTGAGTCATGCCCCTGGAAAACTGGGGTCAGAGGGGAGGGGAATTAAATAGTACATGGGAGACCACAGAGGAGTATAACTTCCCTCTGACATCTTAAAGGGCAAAACAATCATTTCACAGGTAAATGTAATCCTCCTAGTTACAAGCTACATTGCCTAATGCCCTTCTCTCCCTGAAAGGCAGTTATGCACTCTGATAGCTTGGGAACCTCTGTGAAAGCTCCCAAGCTTAGATGGGATGGGAACTTCTGCAGAAAGAATAGAGGTTTCTCAGTAGAAGTTAAGAGCATTTGAGCATCTGCTCCTTGCTTTTTTAGCATAACTGATGCCACACAGTTCTTTCCCTTGGATTCTACAGGACCAGCCTCAAAGAACAGCTCCAGGGCACCTCTTCATTTTTGTTTTGCACCATTTTAATACTTCAGCATTGTTTCCTCCTTACAGGATTCAGCACAGGCTAGTTTCCCTTGCATCTCCTTGGGCTGTGAGAGAATCTAGGGAAATGAGGAGGGGTGGGGGGGTAGGGGTGTAAAATGTTAACAGTTACTTCACAGTTTGACTAAAAGGTGGGTCCAAATGAGAGATGTGACGCAAATGGCTGAGTTCATTAATGTTTTCCTGTGAAACAAGGACCTTTGCTACTTCAAAATCCAGGCCACCCTCTCTCTTCCTCCTCTCACAGCAGTGGGGCCCACCACACCTTTCACTCGGGTTTCCCAGCTGAGAGGCTGCTGGGTGAGGAGTTTAAAGCTTTGCAGAAAAATGCTAAAGGATTAATCAATATCACAGCTGCTGCAGCAGTCAGTTACTGTCAGCATAATACCAGGAAAAAAACTGTTCAAATTATGATGGACCTTGGTACGTGACTATGCAGTCAGCACCCAACTTAATGGCTTTAGAATAGATGTTCCAAGCATTCCTCTCTCTATTAGATTCAGTTTCATCATTCCAATTGCATTTTGTCCCTTTATTTCCCCACGCAGAGACCTTTAGGAGGAAATAAAAGTCAAGCTGCTTCCAGCAGGGTGTGAAAAGAAACCTGCCAGGCAGTTTTGAGTCAGCATATACAAGTCCATGTCAGCCTAAACCAATGCTATATCATGGGGAAAGAAGGCTAATATTCATTTTATTGCAACTTAAACCCTGCACACACCTTCCCATACAAAAGGGGAAGAGCCAGCTGCAATCTGCAGCAACCAAGGTTTGTATGGTTTGTGTACCTCCTTCCCTGACACCAAGTGTGAGAAGCAGGGCAGCCTTCTCCCAGCTAACACCTGATGACAGTGACATTTTTAGGATGTTCCCTATATTCCCACAGGCACTCAAACAGGACTCCTCTCAAGAGTCTCTAGAAAGCCATGCACCACAATACAAGCCCTGCACTGCCTGAAATTACACCCTTCTTATTGCTCACAACTGTGAGTAAGGTTTCATAAAGGTAGTTTTCAAGTTTCAGAGAATCATATTGAAGATAACTGAGTTCAGTGGATTCTGGATCCGTCTCTAAACATAGTACATAAAATCTTCATGTTCTGGTCAAATTTTGACAGAGTAATTCTACCTTAAATTACAATTACAACTAAAGGCTGCATCCATATTCTCCCAGCCCTTTGTATGTCGCTCCCCAGATGTCCTGTGCCCTATGTTTTTGAGGATGTCACTTATCTATTATAAACTTTGCAAATCACAACATAACACCAGCTTTACAGAAGTGGGTTGGATGTTACTCAGCTCCTGGGTAAAAATTCAAAGTAAAAGCCTGTTTAGCATGACTTTTCTGGATTTTCACCCAGCATGACTAACACCCATCTCTGGTTGTGTTAATGCATGGGAAGCAAACTGTGAGCATCCCTTTGCAATATCTCACAAAGGGTTTCAGGAAACAGTCGTAACACAGAATACAGTCACCTATGGCAACCTGTCCATAAAATCACTCCCCAAGCAGGCCCAGGCCAGGCAGCATTCCTGCCCCACAAGCCCAGGTGGCTCCCACTGTGTTTCCACTTGCTTTTGAGACAAGGCACTTCAGATTCAATAAAGGCAACTCTTGCACTGGTTTGGGAGTTTGAAAATCAGAAAGGATCTGAGAGTCTGAACACACAACCATCCCAAGGAAACTGAGAAAGCACTTTCCCCCCAGACACTGCCCTGTGAGACTTTGGAGCAAACATAACTGCCAAGGAACCATCACAGGGGGTTAAGATACAAACCACAGCCTGAAAGGAACAGCTGGTTCCTGAGCTGTTTTCATGGGCTGCATTTGACATGGCATTGTAGAAAAAACTTCAAACCCTTTCAAGAGGCCACTCTGAGACCTCCAAATCAGGCCACCCCAACCGCTCTAACAAACTAAAAGCAGGAACACCAGGGACAGATGTGGGCAAGTACCAGATTTTCTAAGATATTCCATTGTTTGAATGCTTTAGTAGGAAAAGAAAGGAACAAAGCACATGGAAAATTAGACATATTTTCAAAAACTGAATTCTGACAGGAGAAAAAAGGAAAAAGGAAAAAAAGCTCACTGATTCAAGCTGAGACCTTTGATTCCAATTTCTGGTAGTTGAAGAAGCTCAGCTTGTTTTTGCCAACACTAAGAAATAACCCTGTTTTTTCCTTTCCAGAGTAATTTTGCATGAAAATCTTGATGGTTTTCATTTTAAAAGCTGAAATCAATTGAAAATTGAAGATTTTGCATTTTATGTACTATTTCAAAACAAAACCATTTTCTTCTTCTGAACTGAGAGAAATCTAGAACTGCCACCCCATAGAAAGTGCCCACTCTGCAACCAAAATGGAGAGGAAACCATTTTGCTCTGGGGAAAAGAAATACAAGTGAATAAAGTTCCAAATAATTCAGAATTAACAAAACCTTACACTTAGGCATTATTTAATCAAAATAAAGAAAATACCCTTATAGTGCCAAATTAAACTATTTCTGTTCATCAAACCAGTCTTCCCAAAATTAATTCCAAGTCAGCTCAGTGCTGAACTGCATTTTTGTCTGGGATCATACTGCTCACTTCAGGGAATACAGCTCAGATATGGAATTTCCCCACATCCTATGGCTGTCCACCACACTGTGCTTCCCAGGACACCCCAGGGGCAGGTGTCCATCAGGACACCAAGCAGCTCAGCCGGTTGAGAATGAAAAAAAGGGAAAGACAGTCTGCAGGACAGAGTGTGGAAATAGGGAGGCTGAATTACAGCTCCCTTGAGGCAATACAATCCCTCTGGAAAATGCAATTTCAAGCTGAGCTTACACAGAACTAAATGACCTGAATAATTTAACAAACTGTTTTGGTTTTGTAGACAGAAGTGGGGATGGAGAAAGGATAATGAGAAAAAATATATATTCATTGGAACTAAGTGATGTTCCAGTCTTACAAGAATTTCCCTATGCACTTTATTTTACACACATGCCTCTCCACAGTGCATATGGGGTTTTTTTACCGAAACTACACTATTTACTGAATACCCTGCTGTAAGGCTTGCAGGACAAAAATGCCAAGCCCTGTCAATTGCTTACCTTGAACAGTCTGTACTTCAATAGAGATTAAGAGCCTCTGGCACTGAGACATCCTAGCATAACACCATACAGCATACTAAATGACTAAATCCAGATTTAACATGATGGACCACTTCTCCAAAATAAGGCCAGCAAGTATCCAAGACTCAGCAGTCTTGAGTCTTGACACAACTTGGCTGGCATGAAATCAGAAAAAATATAACCAGAAACAGTTGCCCACATTGCATTCTGTCTTGAAAACACATCCCTAAAGGGATCCCTATTGTTCAGATGATTACTAGGAATCTCCGAGCCCATAGATCACAAAAGTACTCAGAAGCTCTTCAGAGTATTTGGTGGTGTAACAATCTTCCATGCCTATAAAATTTTACTATGAAGGAAAATTACTTTAGTTCATTAAACTCATCTCCAGGTCTTGCCAATTCTAAGCTGACAAAGCGCTTTGCTTATACCCCACAGTGGAATATATAATGCCTGTTTCCCACAAATTAGAGTGCAAAGGCACTGCAGTTCCTTCAGCAGGTTGACACTGAACTTCAGCACAGCCAAGAAGTGCCACACCAAAGGCAGTAGTGCTCCTGTATCAAGGGACACTCAGAGAAGGTGGGGGAAGAGCACAGCAGACAGAGAAAGTAGGTGAGCATTTCAGAGAGACATCTGAAAGGCCAGCTCCAGTTCACTTCCTGAGATTCATCTCTTCTCTAAGTGATCCTGTTATATCAGCACAGAGATTAACACAACTCATCAGTAGCCCTGTGCACATATTTACCAAGTGTTATTAATAATGAGTGAAGGGACAAGCACGGTCAGCACACAGCACAACAGAAAGAGAGCAGATTTACATGCAAAAAATGAGAGCTCTCCACTCACTTGCTCTGGCTTGCTGGAATCTCCATTTCCTGCCCACAGACATGATGCTTGCAACCTTTTCTGTCCTCCACGCCAGCCACAGGAAGCTTGTTTGCAATTTCCATCTGCCATTCCCCAATCCGTATGAGAGCAACAGCACCCAACAAGTACGTTTCAAATGTGAGCAACCATGGGATACTGGGAACCAGTGCCAGTAAATTGCTCACAGCCAAAGGCAAATTGGCTTAAAATGCTCTGGGAATTAAAAGCGAGCACTGCCCTATGAAGGTCCACAGTGTTTCCTTCTTTTGGATTTTTGTTTGTTTCTTTGTTTTCTGGCAGTGGTGGGTGGTTTTTTAAGGCACAAAGTTACTAGTTAAAGGTGAACTATTTGACAAGAACATGCAAGTATTCATGACAATGAATCTGCTAAGTCACTCTTTCATATGATCTCTACATTCAAAGCTAATTCTCTCAAAAGCCACCAATATCAGCCTAATTTTCCCCATATAAACATTCAAAAGATAGGGAAAGGGCCATTTACATGTTCAACATACATTTGTGCTTAACTCTGTGGTGGGTTCACCCAAGCCAGCAACTAAGCACAGACATAGACACTTGCCCTCTCCCTGCCCCGGGGGGCTGGGGGAGAGAACTAGAAAACCATAAGTGAGAAAAACTTGTAATTCCAGACAAAGACAGTTTCATTAGTCAAGGAAAGAGAAGAAAATATAGATAAACAAAGTAATGATACAAAGGCAGTGCCCCCCCACACTCCCAGCAGACCAATGCAAAGCCAGTGTTGGAACACTTGGAACAGAGTTATTGCTGCTGAGGATGATATCATACGGGACACAATACCTCTCTGGCCTGCTCCTCGGGCAGACAGAGTGAGAAAGAGAAAACCTGACACTGTGAAAATCTGTTCAACTGTACTTAAAACACTGGTGTTTCATCAACAATGGTTTAACCAAAAATTCAAAGCATAGGATAACAAAGGCTCTGAAGAAAAAAATAACTCCATTCCAGCACAAGTATTTTCCTAGATCAAGGTACAGTGATTCTCAACAACAATCACTACATAATCCTGGTCCCACCAAAATCAATTCACACAAATACACCTTCAAAAGTGTTTGCATACATGTGTGTGATCACACTGTACAACATCACTATCCTCATTTCCCCTGGAGGTCTAACTGCAGTTGCCGATACCCAAGAGTGCCACCTCCAGTTGAGAGAAGTATAGAGAATAATTACACAGTTCCCAGGTGAGGAATTTAAATTGCAGAGGTGTTAATGGATTCTACAGGCATTACCACTAAGAAACAAGGTAAGTAATGTCATCTTTGTTTTACTGATGAGGAACCAGAGGCAGAGAGAGATTAAGTGAAAGATTAAGTGTTTCTCTACATGGAAACACTCAGAAAGAAGAATCCAAATCAATTTTTAAGATTTTGGTTCAGTTCACTTTGCAAACACATATGAAAAATCAAATTAAAGACCACTTTATTCTGAAAAAGAGTCTCCATCTAGGAATTTACCATAGCTGAAATAACCCAATTCAGCACATTTAGATATTTTAAGCTAAGAAGCATCACCTGGAAGATAAAGCACCAATCCAAGTTGACCCAAAATAACAGAATGATTAGCTAACAGAGGAACACATACACCTTAAATACCAATCTACCTTCTTTTCCACTGCCTGATGAACATAGCTGAAGAAAACTCATGTCTTATTGTTAACACAAGTTAACAAATAGCAAATCCTAAGACCAAAGAAGAAAATAACAGAGGTACTAACAAAAAACACAGGCCAAATCCTGCCCCTGGAAATCAGAGCAACACTTGTATAAGAGTAAAGTGATGCCAATTCAAGCTGCAGCAAAGAACTTTTCCTTTTTTTTTTTCCCCCTTCTTTTTATTTTTTTTTTTGGTTTTAATCTCTAGAGAGATAAAAATGATCCGTGGGTGGCTTCAGGCAGTGCAGGCAAAAGAACCCTCTGAAATTGAAAGCGACAAGTCCCAAGATCACACACAAAAGCAAAACATGTTCTAGTGAACTTGTGATCTCCAAACAGCTGAGACTATCAAATTTGTCCTCAAAACAAGAACCAGTAACTAAAAGGAAGATATTCGCCTTTAATCCTCCTTATTTTGTGTTGCTTATCATTTTTTAGTACAAAAACTGCCACAGTGTGCTCTTTTGGACTCCTGTCCTCCTCCCTTTCAGCATAAATCAGGCAGCAGAATGGGCTGGAGACAGAGCAGGAGAAGCCTTCCCATGGATTCCCCTTGGGGCAGCTGGAGACAGATCACATTATCTTCACAGGAGTGCCTTCCAGATTTAAGCAGTAGTTTGAAATTCCCATTTACAGGGCTTGCACTGAATGAACAGAATCTTAGGGTGTAAAAAAAAAAAAAAAAAAAAAAACCAACCAAAAAAACCCCAAAACCACTACAGTGCTTTGCAAAAATAACAAGACTGGGAAAGCCCAACTCTCTCCTCCTACGCCATTGCCAGCAAAAGCAAAGCAGGAATTTTTTGTATTGGTTCTCTGCTTCGGCAATTCAAGGGCAAGTCCAGCCTGTCAGAGAACACCTGTCGGCATCAACACTCAGAGAGACACCTCTTCCAGTGTCACACATTTACCTTTCTGGGTTCACACAAATCTAGAAAGGATTTTTAATTGAATCTGACAGGGTCTGTCATGCTTTTGGTTTTAAACATTTTCGTGTAGGGGTGATAATTTAGGATATGTTCAGAAATGCCTTGCACATAGGAATCCTTCCCATGGTTTGGAATGCAGCTAAATAACACCACCACCAAAGTAGTGACTGATGATTCCAGCACTCAGAAGAGGAACCTTACTATAATGTTTTAAAATAATGTGGGAAAACAAGTCAGATTTTCCTCCCCCCAAACCACAGGTTCCAATTATCAAGCAAAGGAGGAGCATTCATAGCCACTGGCTGTATACTGGCTGCAAGTCAGTCACGTTGCTCTTTCATCTGCACTACACATTAAAAACTGGACAATGTCTCTCGCACAACTTTTTTACCAAGGAAACAGAAAAAAAATTGGTAAATCTTGCCTCAGTTTCAGCAAATATATCTCCTGCATACCTACATGCTTACCTTTAGTGCCCACACACACAAAAATAACAACTACAATTGCAATTGTGCAAAACCCCCTTACTAAAGAAATAAATGGAAGGCCTACAGCAAAGTTATCAATCTTTAAAGAGCAGCTGGATTCCATCCAGAGGCTGCAGTAGAGCGCGTACACGTGGACACGCATGTGTGTGTGGGTGTGTGTAATATAAAAGCTTGATCAGCCACAGAGCATCAGGAGAGAGTGTCTGGAAAAGGTGTGGTGATTAGGAATAAACACACTGGAGGGGAGGGTGGACACACCAATACTACCAGAAGCTTGTGAGCAGCACTAGTCAGAGAAGTCAGAGGTAGCAAAGACTCCTCAGATTACCTGATTCACCCCCCTGAAAAGGCCCAGTTGTGCTCCACAGAATCTTTCCCAGCTCTTCAGTACAGTCTTGCTGCACATAAACACACATTCCCACCAGAAAAGGCATCTAGATTGCTTAAAATAACAGAAGCCTGAGCTTTATCTCTGTGTAACTCAGTTAAACATAAATACAATCTCTCCTGTCAGGTAGTGATGTGATTTAAGGGTCCCCTACCATACCTTATAAAAGGTGATAGTAAAGGGCTCATAATTTATTTTTATTGATTCAGCAACCCACACTGGATCATATCTCCCAGTTCTTCCACTTTGCTAAGTAGCCTCCACTAAAGCCTTGGAAACTTTAATTTTATTGTGTTTCCCTTATCCATCTTCCTTTTAAAGCTGCTGTGTGCACATCTCTAAGTTCAAGAAGAAAATGAAAAAGGCCCCAGTTACTTTGCTGGCTCTGTTCTTATTCCAATTATCTTCTGATACCATCTGTGAACCAGCAGATTTTTTGCAGCAATTTAACTCTGTGGAGTCAGTTGCATACCTGCTGAAGGGCCATTTAAAGCTTCTGACATGGGGGGGACAAAAAAAAAGAAAGAATGACTTAAGCTCCAAGTGTGGGTCTACTGCCTTCACAGGACAGTTCTCCATTTAAAAAATTAGAAAATGTTGAGAGAACACAGCTCTTTGAGATCTTATAAACAGCTAGGACAGAAGAGGGTTTTCCTTGGGGACTGAAGGCAAGACTGTCTGATTCTATAAAGAAAACTAAACTATGTAGGAAATTTTGGTTTTAAGCCATTTTTGAAAGGAAAAGAGAAAAAAAGCTCCTGTAAAGCTGATATTTCAAGAAAATTCAGGGTGCTTACTGATCTTCCACTTCAGACTCCATATTCGACTTATTCTACGCAGTAACTCTTACTCCACTCACACATATCCTCTGTCTCTCCCCTCTCCCCTATATATGTACATATACATGTATAAATATTACTGACATACTTCAGATTTCAATTAGCAACTCAAATAATTGGTATTGGGAAATGCATGAGCAAGAGATTCTCTCTCTCCTCAGGGACAGAAGATGGACCAATACCCTGCTGAAGTCCTTTCCAGCCTCATGTTTATGACCCAGAGATTTACTTCACATGAAAATGCCTCACTGCCAGCTAGCACAGGAGAGCAGCAGCAGGGATTTAGGTGTCACACATACAAATGCCTGTTGTGTTCCCTAAAATATGGAGCCTTCCATTCAACATAACAGCAGGAGTTGGGCACTGGAGAAGCTACTGTGTCAGAGCAGGAAAGGGCACCAGAGCCTCTCCACTCTATTTCCAGCTTTGTTGCCAGCTCACCCACCTGCAGGGAGGTTAATTTTTTATGACAATGTTATTCTGAGATAATGTTATCATTGTCTACAAACCATGCAATATTTTTCAATTTTGAACAACATTAGTCTGAGAAAACATCCTCTCCCTCTAGGGGAGCCAGTCCAAAAGTTGGAGTTTCACAGATGTGAAAGAAAAGAAGGTGCTTGTTGGGACACAAACCCTTGCATCTGCTTTTAATGGCCAGCTGAAAGACCTGCCACTGGATCCTTATTAACAACAAATCCAAGTACGTTAGACTTTGGCTCATTTCCTTCCTTGCAACAACCCAGGGAAATAAGGATTTTTGGAGTTTGCCAAGAGACAAGTTTAGGAACAAAGGGAAAAAGGGCAAAATGCAAAAATTGTTCAGTTGTGGTGCTGTAACTACCAACATCCAATACCTAGATTTTGCTACCACATTTAATACCCCACTTTGAACAACAGTAACATCATTGGTACAAACCCATGATGTAATCACAGTGTTTTGAATACACATACTGAGAGTATTTATAAATATAATCAAATAGTAGGGAAAGAGAAATATGAGAATCATCACAGGAAAAATAAGATAAAAATATAAGTGATAGTTTGGAGTATATGAATAACAGGCAACTTGAGTTGCCTCAGTGAGGCTGAGGAGGACACATAGAATTGGAAAGTGCCAGAGGTAAGAGACAAGCACGAGTCAGAGCTCTCCACAGACAAAAGGTCAGAAGCAATAGTTTGAGTGCTAACTAGTCAATTAACATATTTTTACATTATTATAGATTCAATGAAAATTAAATGATCTGATTACCTTACATATTAAGGTAATAAAAATGTGGTCTGTCCAATTGACTGTGCGCTTCTGACCTTGAACCTATGTCTATGTAGTTCCCATCTGCAGATGACAAAACCTACTTTGAAACTTGGTGGCTCAGCTGTGGTAAGGTCAAACTCTGCCTTAGCAGCTCCTTTTCCTACTGGTATTCCTTTGAAATAATCTTTACTCTTGATTTTAATCATCTTTATTCTATTTATATTCATTTTCATTCTATATTCATCACGTTTCATCATCACAGTTTCATCACAGTGACTGAAGTCCTTTGCGCCATAACTACATAGATTTTCATTATTATTATTATTATTATTTGTCTTGTATCATTAAGAAGTAAAATTATTTTGATCTATGAATTTTCATATGTTGCTGTGAAAACACTCTCTCTGGGCAATTTCCTTACTTTGCTCCTGTGCAGAGCAGCTCTTCCTCATGCCATCATTCCCTGGAGCCTGGATCTTATTTCCTTTGGAGGGCCCAAGCAAGCAGACTCTTGTGAAATCTTGCTCACTAGATATTTTCAGAAACTGGGCTGGGAATGATGCCTGAGGACTCAAAGAACTTTTATGAGCCAGTTGATGGACTTTCACAGTAGGCACATGCAATGGGGTGCAGCTCTCTCTCCAACTGATATTTAACTATTTCAAATTGCAGTTACATCAGCAAGAGAGAAAGAATATGATCTGTATCACAACAGCCTGTAAAGAGCCTCACCCAGACAAAAAGCAGCTTCCCAGCAAGAGGAACAGGAAATCTGAGCAAATGTTGCCCTGTACTGCCTGCCTAACAGAAGGAACACACCCTGTCTTCTTCATCCTTGGACACATAGAACCTCAAAACTGTGAATTCAAGGGACTGACGGGATGTCTTCCCCCATGGCAACTGAAAGAGCATTCGCCTAAGATGCCTTATTATGGGAACCTGACTTAGGCTAAGGATTCCTCCAGGCAACAAGAGGCTAAACAGCCACACTCCATGGACTTAGCCCTGGGATATATCCAGGACCTGAGAAGGACAGTAAAGGCAGAAGAGGAACATGAACCCCCAGTTCAGAGCTCCAACTTGTCATTCAAGCCAGATGACCCAAAAGAGCCAGTTACCAGTTTTGATCCTGCTGAAAAAATGAAGCTTTGGAAGATACAGGTGATAAAAAGTGAACATTTTTTTCTCATTTGAGCATTTCCTAAATTATTTCCAAATATAGTTGCTTAAAATCTGACCCTGTAGAAAGGAAAAAACCCCACCTTTTTTTGTCCCCCAAAAAATTGACCTCTGAAGGACTGGGACCAATTCATGGCAGGTGGGGGTGGGAGAAAATGAAGTAGTGTGTCCAGATCCACAATAAAATTATAAACTTTGGTGTCAGCCCAATAGGTCAGTTTTGGGGGGCAAATTAAGAAAAAAATCCATTTGTCTGTTTTTTACCTCAGTAAGAAAGAAAATGTTTTTCCCCACTTTAGAAATACCTTGTGCTAATGTCTACACAGGGAGATGTGGAACAGTGCAGTTAAAGCTGTCAAGGGCAATTTTTCTTACAGACTTAAGTGTTCTGTTACTTAAAAAAAAAAAAAAGAAGCTGAGAAAACTAGAGGAACTTGAATTCAAATCACCTTTAATGTAACATTATGGCTGAGAATTTCAAAGCTGAAAAAGTAGGAAACTCAGAAGTATAGACTCTACATTATGCACATGAATTGTATAAGAGAAAAGAGAGAAATCACCACTGCAGAAATCCAAAGCCCTATTAACTTTTGGAACTCTTTCAGGGCTGGTTGAGGCCCAGGGGCAGTTGATCTTGTGAAAACATATGGCTTGCTCCATACTGAAAACCTCACTACAATAGAAAATTTTCAGGTTTGACCTTGTGAGATTACTCTCCTTTTCTTATTTAGGGACCTAAAAAATTATTTGTATGGACTTGAAAAATTCTTTCTCTCCAGCTGACAGAGAAATCTAAGCACAATTTTCATTTCAAGCCACTGTCTATACCTCTTCTCATAAGAACTGTGATTGTGACAACTGGGACTGCTTTAAAGATGAAGATTTGGGATGCTAAATTCCAAGAGATAGATCCCTTTCACCTGTGCCTGAAAAAGGAAATCTCAGTGCTTTGCTGTGCCAGCACCTGAATTGGTTCTCATTGCCATCACAAGAACATCTGGGACCCACAACATAGAGGTAGAAATAGGCGAAGAGAGCCTCATATTTTCTGAAAATACTCTGTAGCTCTGCAGGGACTCCAGATGACCTTCAGGGAATTTCATATACATTGGGTTGTTTTTCATGTTGCACCAAGATATCAAAAACTACATGCCACTGGAGAAGAGTACTAAATATACAGTAATGGTCCCACTGGCTATTTCTGCATTGGAATGTTCTCAATTGAGCACCAGAAATTTCTCAACACTTCTAAAAGTCCTTCAGCCCCTTGAGGAACATAGCAGGAAATGGCTATGCAGTAAGACAAAGGACAAATGCAAATTGACTAACCAAGATCTGTAATGGCCATTGTGCAAATTCTGTGAGAGCCTTGTTCTCGAATAATCATCAGAATAATCTCCTCTCCCACACCAGTCACACCTCAATGTCCTGTCTTCATGAACGCCAGAGGAGGAGGACTTCAGACACTCTCCACCCTCTTGTCACTCCCTGCCATACAGTCTCTCTAACATCTGTTATGACTGTGCAATAAAACCCAAGATTGGCACCTAGTCTGAAATGAAAACATGGACTGAAGGTGGGTCAGGCACACCAGCTTGTCCTGTTTTAATAGAGGCTAGACTACAAGGGAACAATAGTCTCTGGATGGCAGTAAGGACAGAGACAAGTGACAAGGCTTATCTGAAGGTGAAATCCATTCCCCTTCTCACATGGCATATGAGCACAAACTCTTAAATAGGATACTACGGAACAAATTTGCTCATTCCTTTTCAGGTAAAGCTAGGTCATCTCCACAAGTTTCAGCATGAGTTATTTCTCTGCATTGTGATCCTTCAGTGAACAAACCCACCCCCACTCCAAGTTTCATGATGTGAAGGCTGCAAACTCATCATTAAGAATAATTCTTATAATAACATCCTCCAAAATCAAGGACTATAACATAGTCTAGATCCAAAAGTCTTCTGTGCTGCCTTTGTGACTGGGCAGAAGTTCATCAGCATTACCAGAGACTGAAGCGTGGTGGGAACCTGATTCAAGTAGATGGTGTCAGTGTATCACCTCTGTACAGATTCTTTCTCTTAACTTGCAAGATGCAAAGGTGAGCAACACATCTTTTAAGGACCTGTGACATACTAAAGAACAAATCCAAAGACCCATTTTGCCCTTGATGTTTTACAGTTGCCCTTCCACAAAGATGATCATCTCCAAACTACCTCTTGTAAAGCACCTCCCAAACCAGAAATATTTCTCTGGGCCCTTTTATAGCAAGACTGGCAGCAAGAGCTCCAAAGATAATATTTAGTAAGCCCAGTTATTGAAACAGTTTAACCTGTTGTAAATCCACATATACAACACAGAAGAATGAAGATACTCTCCAGTCCAGCCTTCCAAAGACAATTGATACAGATCTCTCTAGTAACTACCCCAGCACAAGACTCATTCCAGCAGCTCCACAGACACCTGACAACACTCCTGCAGTCAGAGCAGCTCCTTAGAAAAGTGATGCTACAGAAAACAGGCACTAGGGGCACAGCCTTAAACCAAGTTGTCAGAGCATCACAGAGTCCTGCAGTCCCTCACTGAGCTCAAGTTATCTCTCATGGACAGTTGCACGTGATGCCTTAAAATAAAACAACAAAACATCATATGTTCTTTTTTATTTCTTTTTTTTTTCTTTACACACCTGTAAAGATACAGCTACATAACAGTTTTAAACTCCATTGCATTATTTTTTTCTTTCTCTGAAAAGAAAATTGTCTCAGGCTGTTTTAGATGCCTCAGATTAGCAATGCTACAGTCAGAATAACACAGAGCATTCTTGAACAGCTATTGCTAGTACTTGCAGATGCCTTGAGCCCTTTGCATTCAAAAACACTGTATTTACATTCAAACATAAAGGAAAATAAAGGCAATTTGATTCACACACTCTTACATCAAGAGAATAAGGGGTATTTTTAGAACAACAGCTCAGCATTCGCAGCACGTGTGGTGTTCTTGATTAAACAAGAGATCCGCACGAACATAATAAACCTGTAATTTTATTGGCCAAGCACTATGAAAACAATTTAGAGTACATGGATTTCAATGTTAAGCAAACTGCAACCCATGTACAACACCCATGAATTATAGCAGTTTGGCAACGAGCTGACCAGTTGCTTCTCACAGCCTTTAATAATAATCGTCCACATCTTCACAGCACAGTAGAAATTAGAGATGCAAGAGGCCTATTAGCTCATCCAGAAAATACAGGATTGTTCCCTATGGAATAATTGCTAATACTCTGTCCAAGTAGATTTAAAGCTGTAAAACAAGGTAGCCTCTTTAGTGAGATTACTCAGTGTGGCTCAGAAGTTAGTTCCATAAAGCTTTTTCTACACATTAAATTTAAATGTTTTGTCTCTTTAAGAAGGTTTAAAGCTAGTCAGGGGAGCCTGGTTTCCTTTGGATTCCCTTCTAGTCAGTAAAGAGAGGGGAGAGTTGGTCCCCTTTTGCTACAAAGTGGCAGCATAGAGAGATTGACCTCCTCTGGCTAACAGCCTTCTCAAACTGCTCTCCCTCCACCCAGACAGTGCTTGTCAGCTCTCAGCTTTAACAGCACCTCAGCACCACCTTTTCCCTTCAGTACTGTGCAGGTAGGTAGTCTCATGCCCCCCATCCACCTGAAAAGTCTTCTAGCCATATATATATATATACATGAATACATGGATTTCACTCGGAATATTAATTCAGTAAATCATCTTTTAACTCAGTGAACACTCCCATGACGTGTCTGCACACCAAATCCACTTTGGCCAAACCTCAGTAGGGACATGTGGCAACACTGCTGGCGCAGGGACTGGCAGCTCCAATGCAGAATACAGAACCTCACTGTGTCCTGTACCAGGGCAGGGGCTCGGGCAAAGGCTGTGTCTAGTTAAATGTCCTTGCTGCAAGCCCTGTCAGTCCTTCCTCCAAATACCAAGCCAGTAGGTCCACTGCTCAGTAGGTCTCCACGCACTGCATCAGCCCCTTGGAAAGTCCAGAATTAGTAAAGATTTAATATGTGTATCAGAAGAGCTTTGATGTCCTCGGGAGAGAGGAAGGGAGAGAGGGGATTACAGGATTTGCAGACATAGGAACTGTAGCAAGTATACCACAATCCAAGCTAAATCCAAAGTCTTGCAGCAACGAACACAACAGCAATCTTGCTTCATGCCCAGGAGAGTCAGTAATGTCATCATAAAAAATGTGTGTGTAGAGGTGGAAACAGCAACATTTAGCACTAATTAGAACTTCAATAGATCCCAAGTGATAAAAGCAAAAGTCTTCAGCCTATACATATTAGGTCATCTGATTATTATTATTATCAACTGATTTTTGAAAAACAAGTGGTAAGGAGGTGATATTATTTTTTACATTAGAAAACTGAGCTGGAATCAGGAGAAGGTGTCTCTTAACACCCAGACATTCAATGAAAAGCCCTTGCAAACACTGTTACACAGTTACCAGTGAATGGGTAATGACCCCAGTAAAAGCTTTGAGAAGATTTCGATGCTAGGGACAACAGAAAAGAACGTGTACAGATCCAGCTTGGTGAGTTTTGTGTCTGTACCTTTATTTCCCTGAGAGAAGTTTCTTCTGAACTGGCTTCTAACAGTCTTTCAATACCTCTAGTAAAAACAAACATGTTCATGACTGAGACTCCACTCTTATGCCACAAAACTCCCTATTAACTGAGGTATTGTTAATTGCTTAGTATAAGCATTCAATGAGTGCCCTATCTACCAGCTAGTACCTTTCTAAAACAAGCCCTGATCTGTACAATCTTTGATCTCCAGAGACATTTGCAAGCAGGATTTCAGCCACTCACTCCATGCACTCACTCCATGAGCTCATTATGCTATCACGGGAATGTGCGACTGTAAGGGACAATATTTTCTCTGGAGTAATCCACAGAACCATTGTCCCCAGATAATGCAAATCCCAAGACACTTCCCAACTCCTCTGAACAAACTTCAGACCGTCCCCACAAAAATTGAAACAAAGCAAAATCCCACCAAAAACCCCCATGTAATATAGCGTAGGAAGACAGGAAAGGGAAAGTCAAGGGCAGAGCCACTGTCCTCCACCCTTGCAGTAATGGGGAATCTGAGAAATGCCAAGATGATTGCCTGAAGTTGACCACCGAGAGCAGTAAACTATGTCAGATACCTGATGATTCTCAGCTCCATAGCTGAACAAGGAGACACCTTTAAATATTCTGCTATTTTAACACACTTTCCAAAACTCTTTCACAGTAAGAATTGTCAAATGTTTGGCTAGTATTAGCATTTTCAGAGGTCAGGGCACCCAAAAAAAGAAGACGTATAAAGAACAAGAGCAGAACTAAGTTGTCTATTACAGACCTGCCCTCTTCTACTCAAAAAACAGTGACCATGTTACAGTGAAGAGTGATGCTTATATATCTAACATGGTTCTATAAAATGCTTCAGGATGAAAATTCCAAAGAAGCAGTGATTTATTATGTCTGCTACAAGAAAAAAAGTGTAGTTTGAGGGTGAAAGATAAAGTTCTTTTTCACTAAAGAATTACCTTCCTTTTGGAAAAGGTGAACCACCCATAATGACAGAGAGAAAATCTTTGGAAGTAGCAGCAGAAAAAGACATTAGAAGTGGCAATCACCATGTCAGACACACAACACTGCAGGGAAAGGGAAGAATGGCCAGATAATGAAATTACAGGGCATTGAAAATGTCAAAGAGTGACTGTGCTCTACCATCATTCACAGGTTATATGAGGCATTAACATGCTGATATCCCATTCCAATGACAAAGATGGCAACAAGAACAGAAAATAGTCCAAAATGAATCTGTTGCTGAGACCAGGAATTTAATGAAACAGGGAGATGAGCAGAGAATTAATCTTATTTTTACTGTGCAGCCTTCAAACTGGAAGCTGCTGGCCCTGTTCAGAAACAGTAATAGCTCAAGGATGCATTATTTTACTTTCCTTATCTATGGTACCCCTATACTTATGAATCATCATCACAAAAGGGCGCATCAAGTCTCACAAACAAGGACCAACCTTGTTGTCAGGTAATGACACACAAGCTGCACCAAGGGAATTTCCAGTGAGGTATAAAGGAGAGGGAACATGTCCTTCACAATTGAGGTGATTCACCACTACATCAAGGCCCCAGGGAGGCTGGGATATCTCTGTTCTTGAGGAATTCAGAACTTGACTGGACAAAGCTATAAACAACTTGATCTAACATCACTGCTTGATCCAGCTTTGAAGCTGATCTGAGCAGGAGCTGGACCAGAAAACCTGAAGAGCCTCCCCCCCAACCCCAGTCTAAATCACTCTACGATTTAATGAGTTTTGCTCCCTTCAAATGGAAACACCATTGATCAATATGAGTAGCACACACAGCAGTAAAGTCAGAGGACTGTAAATCTATCACACAACACACTTTTCTAACTTGTTTAAGGTAGCTGATCACTATAAAAACAAATCTTCTGCCACCATTCCTCCTATAAAAAAAAACCAAAAAGGAAGTCACGGTAAATAAAAATGTACAGTCTGTTTATGGAACATGGGTCATAACACAGTTTAGGACAGATGAAAATGAACTGTCAGACCCCAGAGAGCTCCATATGGAGTCATCATGTACACCTCTATTCATCCTCTCCAGGTATGGCAGCACAGCACCATCCCAGCAATACCGTTCAGAGCAGCTAAGGTCATGCTAGGAGCATTTCCCCTGCAAAGTTAGATGCAGAAGAAATTATGCACACCAAACCTCCGAATTCTGACATCCTTCCTAGGTCTGGTACAGAAATTGTCCTTTTTTCAGCCCAGCCAAACAAAATCTCCTGTCGGAAGGCTGGGAGCAAGACTGCTTGAAAAGGTTAGATAAGGTCAGATCTAAGGCGCAGATGATAAGACTATCTGGCCTCCACACTGGTTTCTTACAGATATTGAATTTTCTGCTTCAAAATTGTATTTCAGAACCAAGTTCACCTAAATTTAATCAGGAACATGTCTTTGAAACACAAAAAGGAAAATGAGCAAAAAAGCTCATTCACTTAATTTAATTTGGAAAACATAAATAAAGTGGTTACCCCATTCCATCAAGTAGATGCAAATTTAATTTCAGCTCATTCAATTTGTTTTGCTGTAAACAAAGAATGAAAAATAAAAAAAAAAGCATGGGGAAAAAACCCCTTGGAAACACTCTCTTAGCACACATAGTGTGTGCCTCTCTTTCCCTACTGGCCCATATCACATTTAATACTATAGTTTTCCAAGGCTGCTTGCATTCAGTCTTCTAAAGGTGCACAATAAATGAGGCTTTGCAAAGTGCATTTGTTCCGTAAGCAAGAGTATCTGTACATCTGTGCACAGGGATGATTCATTGAGAGATGTAAGACAAAAGACTGATTTCAAAAAGGCCACATTTTCACCACAGTTTATTGACAGCCAATCTGCCAGACAACAAACTTAACCAGCCTGTGAATCAAAAATCTTTCCACCCACAAGATCATCATTCTTTCCCTGCTACACAACTGTTCTTTGCACCATGCCTGTAAAGTTCACTCGTTGCTCGATTAACGTGTGGATAAGATCTATCACCTCATGGCATTCTTAAATACAAGCATCTTGTTCACTACAAGGGCATAAGATTCTTCTCTCTCCACTGAGCAATCGTCATGGATCACATGGCAAGAGCCAGCCTTGGAGGTAGGTAGATGGATGTCCAACCATTTCATGCTTCATGGTCATATAACCCATGCCTTGTGGAGATCTATGGACAGGCAGTACAGATCTTGGTAATGTCTTTGTGACTCAAAGCCCATCTGGCACAGCAGCAGTACAAATGAACAATAGCCAGCTTTGAACTGCAGCCTACACTCCTAATTACACATGAAGTGTCTCTGGCAACATCCAGGACTGGCTGAGATAGCACTTACCTGTCAAAACCTGTTGGATATAACAAACCGTCTCTTTAGAACCTAGAAGCAGTTTCACATTTCCCATTTTGTAAATCACTGCCTCCCCTATAGAAGCCACTCCGGAGATCTGGACAACACACAGGTTTGTCTGCATGCCTTGCATTTACAGAGCCCATGAAGTGACTGCCTAATGTAGGCACTGTGTTGGGAGAGAGTTCTGTGTTCAGATTGACTAAGGTGAGTTTGCTTTGAAGTCAGATCACGCTTGCTTTACCACTGTGTACTTAAAAATCATCCAGATGATGCACAATTTAAGATCACTCTGGGACTGCCCTGTAAAGAATGTAGCACCTAGAAATGCAGAGACTGAACATTTCAAGCATAAGCATGAAGGCAATACAACCCACAGAAAATTTCATGTAGTTTCTGAAAGCTGTTACTAGAAGAGGAATGTGAAGTCCCCTCTGTCTTGCCCACGTCTGATTTCTCACACAGTTGTTCCTAGTCATCTTTTACATGAACACCCAAGATGCAGCACCAGTCTCCTGCTGCTTAGTAGTACTGCTATCCTGCACAAAGCTGTTGGGTGCCCAGCCCACGGGGGCTGCAGGGACTGGCTGATTTCCCAAGAACTTTAGAGAGCAGCAGCACAGCCCGAACAGTGTGCGACTACAGCCTTAGATGATGGAGGCATGGCAGAGAACACCAAAAATAAGCAGAACTTACAAACCAGGGGGAATATCAAAGTGCACAGTTGCTGTTTCAGCTTTATTACATTTGAATGCCAGGAGCAAACTTTGAATACAGGCACCTGAACAGAACTGAGTTTAGCAGCTTAGAGAGTTACTTCCATCAGCTACACTCTGTTACAGTTCAAACATGTTAAGTGTCTTTTGCTTGCCCCAGCAGGATGGTAAAACAAGTTAATCTTCAAGCCTCGACTAAGACACTACTCTCCAAATAAAGTGGAAGTACCAGCAGATCCAGTGGACATCTAGGAAATACCTATGCTGAACAGAAGCAAGCACCTCTGGAAAGACAGAAAGTTGAGCTTCATCTGACTCCATCTCCAGATTGGCTGAAGTCCCTCATTGCTCTGCCACCTCATTCTGTCCTGACATAGCTCAGCTTTCCTCCTCAGCTGGAAATTCAGTCCTGCCTCTGCCACCCCACACAGGCCTTGTTGCCACTTACCACCATAGAAGAGGAGTCTTCATTTCTCCCCCGCCATACAAAGCTTAATCCAATCCTCACTGCAGTGCTTCCTGCACAGCCTACTTACTCTTGTTTTTCTTATCATTCTTCCCACAGTCTGAAGTAAAGATGTAATCACCATGGCAGTGGTGTAATCCTACAGAAATTACTTTGTCACAGGGAAAAGTGCAAAAATACAGTTACTTGCTTTAGCTACAGTGGCTTAGAAGGATCCAGTTTTAAGTGCTTGGTATTTTTCAGGAAAAGACTGAAAACTTGTACCTATATGTATAGCTATATGTACCTATAAATATATCAAAAACTACTTGTACTTTTCCTTATAGGCAGCCCATGAAAATGATACCAGGATTATCTGCCAGAATCATATAGTATTTCTGCCTCAAAAGCCTACATGCAGTTGTATCTGAAAAAAAAAAAAGTGACAAGCCACTCCAAAGGTTCTTGTTATTTAACAGGCCTGAAGGAGAGGCCAATCTGCACATTGATTCTTGCAAATGAAGATGTCATTGACACTCACAGAGAGATGCAACTAGAACCAAAATCTGCTGCCACTGCTGCAACAAGTGACAAACCTGGAGGATCACTGAGATTTGGAAGAGTAGAACAATTGAACTAGTGAGCTCTAGAGATGCTATCTAACCAACCTCCATTCCTGAGGCAGGATCTAGTTTCTCTGAGTCACTCCCAAGAAATATTTGCCTAGTCTGTTTTTAATGATTTCTGAAGCACGAAAGTACCTTTACAAAGGATCTATACCAGGCTGTACTCACTATAAACCTTCTCATGTATTTTAAGCATATGGTTTCTCATCCAACACTTCACAGACAGAGGTAAAAGACTGTTTACCTCTAACAATGGTCTTTTATTCATTTTATCCTTCCTCTTCTTTAGCTGAACAACCCCCATCCATTCAAGATGTCCTTGAGTGAGATTAGCCTGTATTTGAGGATCTTCGTTCTTCTCTGAAAGATTTTTCTTCTCTCCAAATGATTTTATCTTTCTTTAAGAGAATTTAGACTGGCCACAGAGCTAATGTTAAGGTCTTACACATCTAGTCTGGCTTTTTGCACTAAGCACAGAGGAGGAACAAGTCTTCCAAGTTTACCTGCCATGAGACAGTGCCCTAAAAAAAAAAAAAAAAAAAAAAAAAAACACAAATGCAAAACGTTTTGCATTTGACCCACAAACCTCAAAGTGGGAAGCCCACTTCCTAGAATGCAGGGTATCAAATAGAGCTGTGTTACTGAACCTTCCTAATACAGTGAGGCTGGATTAGTGTCTGACCTTTGTTTCAGAAGAAAAAGATGACACAGTGAAGTCTGGTGGTGTAAGTGGCCCAGAAGAAAAGCCAGAGGATGCACCAGAGAAGTTTACAGGTTCACAGGTGAGCAAATGAGAACCCAGTCTAGACCTACCTTCCTCTTCTCCCTCCTCCAGACTTGTCTGGAGTTCTCAACAAATATTTTAGTGGACAAATTCAGTGCTACATAGTTGTACAGGTATTTCAGCAAAGGAATTAAAAGAACCCCTGTCAAATATGGCAGGCATCAAGAATCACTGTCATCCTGTCCTCACAGAGACAGGAAGCAAGACAGGAAGCAATAGGAAGAAACAGCCACTGGGCAAACAAAACAATCAAAGACAAGATGAGAATGCTGCAGAAAGAGCAAAGAAATAGCTAGATTATACTCCTATATGCCAAGCGCTGCAAAGACCAAAGTAACTTTTTCATTAGTAGAGAAGACAGTTCTTGATATACAGCCCTTAAAAATCTGTGTAGAGGTGCAATTTATGGGAACTATAATGCAGTTAATTTATCCCCATAAAGGAAGGATACAGTGTAACTTGCTAGACAGGTTCTGTTCTTACCATCACTTGTGGTGATATATTTAGCCAACATTTCTCCACCTGACTTTTCACTTCTGGGTAGCTTAAGCTACTCAAACACTAACCTTATTGTGACAGTGTCAGAAATGACACATATCTGGATGCATTTTTTTAATTGTGGTTATCCTTTTTTTTCCCTTCTCTCTGGTGCACATGAAAAGCATCAGTCTGACGAGAGTAGAGAACAAGTCATTTATTTTCTGTCACAACAGATATGCAGCACAGGGCAAGTTGCCTATGCATCATTCCCTGCCAGTGTGCATCAGCCTTAGCTCAGGGGGACCCGTCTCCAAGAGTAAGAGCACAAATCAATTTTTCATGACTGTTCAGGGTCAGCCTCTCTATTTGACACCATGCATTTTTACCAGCTGTGCTAGTAGGTTCTGTCACATGGATGTCTATCCACTAGGAAACCCACACTGTTAATATCAGCTGATCTGAGACATTCCCTTATTTCCATTTCCACAAAAACCTTGTTTTGATTAGCAAAAGATTAAAAACTGTTGTTTTTCTTTCCACATGTGTGCTCTGTTCATTCTTTCACACTGAAGGCTGCAGTTATCTCAGGTACACAAGATAGACACACAAGACAGGCACACAGAGAGAGAAGATAAAATCTTTCAATAGGAATGATAGACAAGAACTCTTCACTTACACTTTAATTTTCAGGCACACATCAGGGCTTTTTTAAGTATTTTATTATAACAAGAGTATTTTTGTTATAGCTGTACAAGTACATCTAGTGGAATATCCTGGGGTATATACAACTGCACAACAGCAGTGTTATTTTGAAAATGTATTTACTTATGCATCTGCCAAACAAGGCTGCTCATAAGAAAAAAAGCCATGTCAGTAGACCTCAAAACAAGGAAAAAGGAAAGCAATGTAAGAAAGGAATCCAAAGGAATACTTTGTAGCTATCTTTTCCCAGTCTTTATGAAGTACTAAAGTTCCAGTGCAGGTTTTGGTGGTGCATAGGTTTGTTTTTTGGGGTTGGGTTTGTTGTTGGTTTTGGGTTTTTTTTTGTAATATATATAATGAAACTAGAAAATAGCATCACATAAATCCATAATGGTAACAAGCCTGAAAAATTGTATCAGTGTAACTGATTCTCAATACATATTTAATAGCGTAATTTCATAGGATACCTCCTGTGCTGTCCTCTTCACCCTGTGCTACAACTTTCCCAGAGGCACATAATAACATAGCTGATGGTTTAGCAAAAGCCCCTGCTTTTCCAGATAGCTGAATTTTAACCTGCACAGAAGGCAATCACATCTAAAATCATGGAGGATAAACTCCAGTTTTCACTGTATGAATGCAGGTAGCTTGAAGCAAAAGGAAATTGCAATCTCTGAGCAGCAAAGGGCCACTGTAAAGAGAGGACCCATAACAGTTACTGAAGTTCTTGTTTTTACCATGTGACTTTGCATAGAGGAACATGCAGAACAAATTTCCTAATAGATCAAGCTGCTCAAAGCCCTGAGGTTGGTGACTCCACATGTTTGCATTACATTCAGTGTATACATGGTATTTATTTGCTGTCCTGCATGCTAAGAGATGGGAGTTCATCTGAAATCTTCCTGTGTATTTATACACTTCTTTGCTTCATATTATGGAAAGGGATAAATCATACCAAGTTTAGCTGTCTGAGTTTCCCCAAAAGCTCTTTCTGCTGAGAGCAAGAACATGTTTTCAGAATGATAACAGGCTGGTGGGCAACAGGCAGCAAGACAACAGGCACTGTGCAATAGCAGTGGCAGGCAGTGGAAGTTCTGCAGTTTCCCTATGGGACACACTAAGCTGTTCTACCTTTCATTTCTGTCATTGGCCCTTCTCTATTTTGCCAGCAGTGTCTATTTTCCCTTATGCTCTACATGTCCTGCTTTCACTGTATGCTTACAATAGAAACACCTTACAATAGAAAGGGTTGTGGGTACTAATAACACCCTGAGTTTGGTCTGCTAAGCATTAACTGTGACATTCTTTTCCCTGTATTTTCCCAGCTGATGCTGTTTCTGTAACAGCTAGGCTACAAGCCCCTTGAGACAACAACCACCCTCTCGGTCTCCCTCTTTACCATCTCTTGAGCAATTCTCCAGGTAAAAATTAATATCCCATATGTGACTCCCAAACTGAATAAGAAGACAGAAAGAGAAAAGCTAAGAGGAACACGCACTGCCATAAAACTAATAGTAACACACCAGATATTTCTGTGTTGGTATTTTTTGCTAATGACAAATAACAGGCCATGGAAGCTGTTGCTGTTGCAAGCATTTCATAATGCCTCCCCAGAGCCCAGCACTGTGAGAGGCTGAGGCTGTCCAGTTACAGATGAAAAGAACATGCAGGTGTGATCTCACAGTTTGTTCTACTGAGTAAGGGGAAGCCCATGACCTGCACCACAGCAGTGCCAGGTGTTACCTGAACCTATTTCACATACACGTGCACAACCTGTGCCTTCCAACAGGCCAAAGAAAGCATTAGTTGCTGAACCAATTGCTCTGACTGCTCCCAGATAATTTAATTTTTCCTTGATTGTAATTAATTAATTTCAGCAGCAATGGGTCCTCCTTGACCAAAGCTGAGTCTGGCCTGTGATATATTTAGCACATTGGCTTCACTAGTCTAGTTTCTAGTGGCAATTAAAGGAAAAGTATTGTTTAGTTGCCTACTAGGGCTATGAAAACAGGTTCCTCAGCTTTTCACACCAACACTTAATGTCATCCTGTACTACTGACAACCAAGACAAAATTCTGAGTGCAAGGTGCTAGGAGTGCAAGGAGGCACTGTCTTTGGCCACCCTTGCTCGACTGGAAGTGTTTGCAATAGAAGAGATAAGCTGGATCTTTCCAGGTTTATGATTCTCTTTACTGTTTATCTCTGTTCAGAGCTTTGAAATTAAGCCTGGATTCAGCATTTTCCCCTGGACTGCCCTTTACGAATCTTTTGGCATAAGGGACTACTAGTTCCTGGCCAATGAGTGTGTCAGTCTTCATTTACATACCCTGTTCCCTTTTGCCTCCAAACACAGAAAGGAAAAAGAAAACTCCTTTTTCCAATAGCTACTTACAGCACTCCAGCAGAGTAAATCCCCTCCATCCCCGCACAAAAGGATAAACACATTCCATCATAACAAATTTAGAGAGGTACTTCCCTGGCTAAAATGTTCAGCTGTGTCCGAGATACCTGATATCTTGGGTCAGTAGTTTAAGAGCACACCTAGAATCAGGAGGGGATTACCAGCAAATTAGACTCACAGCCACCCAAGTTCATTTCTGCCCTTCTTAATTCCCATGATATGTGCCAGACTCTTTCTACATCTTAGTTTAGGCCTCCCTTTCAGTTCTGTTACAGATTCAGACCTATAATTTCTCCCTGGCAGTTGAAATAATATTACTGCCTCTTCCATTCTCAGTGTTTGGTTATACCTTCCAGTCCCAAAAAAGAGCCACTTGATAGCTCTTGCCCTAATGTGGACTCTGTCACAGATCATACAATTAATCCATATCCCATCTAGCTATATAAATTAAGACCACGAATGATCATCACTATTCGTATTCACAGAATGTTCCACATCGGCTTTATTTTTCCCAAATATTGTCTGTTTGCTGTACTAAAGATACACGTAAAGATGAGAAAGAAGTAGCCAAATATTTCTGTCCTGCATTACACAGGGTTTCCAACAGGATGAATTCATGACTCGACAAATTAGCTGGGTGTTTTTGCTAAAACCATCACTTGTGAGTCATTATCGGTTCTTAATTGGTCATCTGCAAATTTCAGGGTTAACACCTCACTTAATGAACAAGCTTGTTCAAGCCTCTGAAAATTATTCATTCTGGCTGCCTGAACTCCTGGGGAGATAGCTAATGCTTCAGTTCACATTCTGACATTTTCTGCATAATCATAAAGGCTAAGAAGATGTATATTTGTGTATGTGGGCAAGTGAATAAAAATGCATATAAGATGAGAAAGAAAGAGAGCTCAAGCATGCCCTCAGATTCAGGAACACGAGCTTTGTTGCAAATGATGGATGTATCAGACCTTGGATATTAAGCGAATGTTGTATCGAAGGCAATGCATTTCTTGTCAGGCTTTGTCCCTCAAAAGAATCACTCAGGCATGAACTTCTAGAAGCATCTGCCACAGGCACAAATACCTAAATTCCAGCCACTGTGATATCAGCATCCTCAGAATTATAAGAGTAGCTCTGTTGCCAGTTTAGTTAACATAATAACCTTAGTATTTTCCTTCTGTAAGCACAATATGGGCTAGTTTCTCACTTAATATAAGCTTGCAGCACTATCGCCTGACTTCTCCCACTACATGCTCAAAAATGGATTTCTGCCCTTTTATTTTTCCACTCTTTCCCAACTCCCCTTGCCCCCCTTTCTTTCTCTCTTCTTCCTTAGGGTATTTTACTGCCTTTTATATAACTCACTTCTTAGGAAAGCCAGCTCTCTTCCTACACTCTTCTTTTAGGAAAGGTCACCATTTGGAGAACAGAAAGCTTCAAATAATGAAGAAGAAGCTGACAGGTAGATTGAAAACCTGAAAGGAATGAATAGACCAGGCACTGGAAATAGAATCCAACACAAAGTTCATTTGTGTTGAATCAGCAAATTCCTAACCTGCTCTAATCACAGCAGTGTAATCCCCCTATGCAGAAACAGGACTGCTCCAGCTATTAACACACTAAGGGACATGGGAGATGGTAAAAAAATAAAAGTCAAATTCCCAACTGTTCTTCAACCACACAGCCAAGAATTACTTTAAAGATGTATCTCAGATCCTACAGAATATTCCAAAAAGCCTGGATTTAGCTGCAGCACTAGATATCTTTCCTGCCTTCCTTTTTCTCCTACTTCAGGCTGAGTAAAGTGGGTCAAACTCCTTCCTGTGTGTCAAGGAACACAAGACACTGGGACACTATGATCAGAAAAGAACTTTAAGAAGTTCTATAGCAGGAGGACACCATGGTTAGTTGTATGTGCTCATGACACCACAAGTAGGATACAACCATTATGGAAACACTACTGGTTCCTAATGCTTCTGCACGATAGCAAGGAGAGATGCTACCCTGAGTACCAGAGTACATGATGTTTCTTCATGCATGGAAGAGTCTACACTAGTTCTGTTTGATGCTCTTCTGTTACTGCCAGTTCATACTGTGGACACTCACCACCTTGAAAAACAGATCTTTTAGCACACACTTAACTGTCCCACAAACAAAATCATAGGTACATGCAAAGTAACACAGCTAAATCACACTGCAAACCTGCCTGGTGCTATAACCATTTGGCACAAGAAGAGTGTAACCTTGGTTACAGATAATGGCAGGGAAGATGAAAAGAGTTGTTCCCTTGATCATACTCTTTTCTTTCTTCCTCTAGATCTCAGAGTGACCTTTGCAATTCAAGACACGCTATGGTCATTAAAATAATAAAAGTATATTTTATGACTTCTACTTATAAGAAAAGTCAGCCTGAACTCTACCTTAATGTCCAATTCTCCTTAATGTTTCATATCTTACTGAGTTTCTGAGGCCTTTCATCCTGCCATATGAAGCTGACCAACCCTCACCTGTTCTCCTACAAGCAAACAGTATCTTGAACGAGGTTAATATACCTATCAAACTCTGCTGTGGTGAATGATATGTTAATGATGTGCATGGAGTTAAATAATTCACTATCCTTACAGTAGGGTGACTCAGTTCTTGCACTATTTATTTTTGCTTTTCATGGAAGGAACTTGCTGTCCCTGAATATGCTCTTGTCTAAGTCAAGAATGTGGGTGTGTGCCCAGAGAAAAGATAGAAGAATGTAGAATTTCAAGTGCAAACATTTCAAGTGCAAGAAGAGCTGTGTAAATGCAAGACCCACTCATGAGGGGATAAGGTTAGAGCCTCAACCATTTTACTCTTTGAGGGTGACCATACTGGACTTTCACACACACATGTAAATGTAACAGCTGCTCTGGCAAACCTTACATCCCATATACAGTCACCTGTCAACTCATATAATCCAGTGTTACTTCAGCAAAATAAAACCAAAGAGACTTACAGCTAGCTACCAGAGATCTGTGCCAGTCAATCTTCTACAGTTTGCTGGCCTGAAGGAACAATCCATTGGTAATCCCACATCACCAACAGAATGTGCAATTGCAAAAATTGCAACGCCTATCTGACTGTGACTGTGCAAGTGGCATGTCTCTCTGCAACCCAAAAACAGGGCCTGGGGCAGAGACTACTCAATTTGCCTTTGTTACGAGAGCCAGAATGGAGGGTGCTCTCTCCTGACTTCACAGCCCTCACTGCTAAAAGCCAGAAGAGTGCTAATATTAACCAAAAGAGAAGCTTCTTTTCCTTATAAGTCTCAGTGAACAAAATCTCAACCCAAAGAAAGGCCATAAGCAGGGACTGCTTCCTCTTCTCAAGTACTGTGCCACACCACACTTCAAAATTCTAAATTAGGTGATCTTACCTAGACCCAGATGCCTTTTTCCACAATGAATGGGAAGCAGCGTGGCTTGGTGCTTGCCACAGACATTTCTTCCACCCACATACCTCTAGTAAAACCATCTATGCAACGAGTCCCAGAGGAAAGATTGTTGTGGAAGATCAATGTCATAGAAGTCACTTGTCCAAAGCTGACTTGCAAAACTCAACAACAGTTTCTGTGTTGGTCCTGCTTGCTGTCTTGGGTAAGAAGAAAGAAAGCGATTTACTTCTTTCATGCTCTTAGAAGAACAAGGTAACACCTTTTGCACCTAGACACAATTAAGGCTTGTGTTCTTATTCCAGTCCCACTTGGGAAAAAACAAATGAGTCTTATTAATATCAGAAAGCCACCCCAAGAACTGGTCCAACTCTGCATTATTTGCTAGTGTCAGGAGGCATGAACAATTTACATCCCTTGAAACTGGGTCACCCATTGCTCCGCCACAACAAAAATTAGCTCATCTGTCCAGAAGACATTAAATGCTCATGAGGTCTGAAGTTGTTTACTTCTGCTCGAAGGTAGAATTAGGGCCTTGATTCTGCTGTGGTGAAAGCTATAACGTGGTCTTCATCATGGTTTTAACACATGGACTATAACAGCACAGGGCTTAAGATTGTTTACATTTCTGCCTTCCAGTGACCACCATAAAGCAAAGAGTCTGGTGCCCAGGGAACAGCAGCACTGATTCGATGTGGCAGCGGGTGAGCAGAGGTGAGAGAGAACAGCACTGAAAACTACACTTTTCGTATGACCCCTTGCAAATAATGTCTCGGACATCCACAGCCTGCAGTAAGCATGCTTTTGCTGCTCTACAACATCAGCTTTATCTCTTTTAGTGGAACAATAAATCCTGTCAGAAGAGGATGCCAGCTATGCTCAGAGAGAACTTCAGCACAGGTTTTAGATACCTTTGCCCTTCTAGTTCATGAAAGAAAAGTGAGTTCCAAAGTCTCTGAAAAGTCTGCAGTCAAAGACAGTAAATGAGGCTGTTTGACTCCATGGCTAGGGTCCCCATCCTCAAAATGGGAAGTATCACTAAATCTAATCAAAATGCAAACAGCTACAAAAACTTTTTCTAGGCTCTCCAGACTCTATGGATGGTTGTTTAGTGGTGGGGGTATGTAATAGTCACTGCTTTTTAACCTAGAGACAGCTGTTTCTCCAGCTGGATGGAATAAGTTGTTACTTCTTAGAACACAGAAGGAACACAAACTCAGCTACCTTGGAGAGATGGGCTCCAAAAATATCAAAGAAAATTACTCTATGATAATAATTACTTCATCAATAATTAAAAGTGATAATAATCACATATGGGATGAACAAAAGGAATACTTTAAATACCAACAGGCACAAGCAGAGGGGATTATACAAAGCAGACAAAATACAGATCTAAATCTTTTATCCCAGACTAAATTCCTCTTTGGGCTCAGAGGAAACACAACAGAAAAAACAGCGTCTGGGTTTTGTTGTTGTTGTTGCGATGGAATCATTTCTCCAGCTCACTAACTCTCCGAAAGAAACTCTAATATCTGCAACCTTCAAGGATAATAGATCTTTAGAATGCTAGTTCTGTACCACCAAGGTCAACAAGAACTTTCTCAAATGCGGACCTACCAATAAACTATATAGATCATGCTGCAGGAGCGGTTTTTGGGGTTGTTTTGTTTCAGATTGGTTTGGGTTTGGTTTTTTTTTAGAGTGCTTTAGTATGTCACTTCGAGAGTTGACTTAAAAAGCTTCTCCAGCTCAGGGTAATCAGCAGATGGAGCTGCCCATCTACATAAAGTACTTTGTGCCATGTCTCAATACTGGTGGTTCTACACAGGTTTTTCAATAGAGGGGAAGTGGTGGGGTGCTGGTAGACAAAATGTGAGACAATGTGTGGGATTGAAAAGAGGAAAACATTTTCAAAGTTTTGTTATTATTGCCATTTTAACTGATTGCAAACCATTGAAATCAGTTGACAATATGAAAAGCACTAACACTGTATGCTGGTAGAATGTCCCACAAATCTGATCTGTTCCAGAAGATATGACAAACATTCAAAGCTCAGAAAAAAGATAGCCAGAAGTTACCTTCTTTAGTGACATAATGATTTTATTAGTGTAAAACTAGACCAGTGTATTATTAGTGTATTATTATTGTAAAACTTGTGCAGATAAATAACTGCTCAAGGTGGGTCTGTTTACATGTGTATACAGTTTCACTTTTGCCTTCTGCAAAGTTGCATCTAATAGCTGAAACACTAATTATTGCTACTCTGACTGAATGAGGAATGCCTGATCTGTCCTAGAACTGATTTGGGTGTTTCACGACCTTCCATCATCATTGTATCTGGATTCCTCCTATATATAAATACGCTTGTTCTCAACTTTTCCAGGTGTCCCAAAAAGTTCCTGTTTTACCAGTGAAGAGGTGAAGTATTCAGAAACCCCCAGGATACAACCAGAGAGGACTGAAATTGCTACCTGCTATTCTGTTCTGTAATTGCAAAGTCCCTTTTGAACTCCTGCCCTGAAGTCACATGGGAAGGCAGCAACTGAGCCAGGACCTGAACTCACACATCTTGAATCCCACAGGGTAAAATAACTTCTGAATACTTCTCAGTTGCCAGGGGTTTTGTACTAACTGAATTTCTCCTCACATCCCTCACTACCTCATCAACACGGATCTCCAACTCATCAAACCTTTCAGCTTCACAGATGCACCCATTGTAGCTAATACTACTGACTCTTGCTGGTGCCAGCCAAGAGCAAAGACTGTGCCAGGCCTCCTGATTAAGGTGAAAGACGCATTTCTGTGCTATGACTTGTCAAATCATCTTTTTTTCTTTATTAACAGGGAGAATGTTTTCTGAGCTGAGACCCCTCTGAATCCAGGATCCAGTTCTGTGAGCTGCCAAGTATACACTGAGCGTTTCCCAGTTCTCTGCAGAAGGCATTTGTTTCCTCCTTTCCTCAGTAACTTTGTCCATTAATAATGCTCCCACGTTTTTGTCGCAATGCCACAAATATGGCCTCCAGCCCTCTACTAGCAGAGTAAGCATCTACTAACAACCAATACATCAGCTGCAGCTCAGAACTGTCCAGCAACATTACATCCTCACTATACATTTTGATGTTGCACACCCTAAACAATAATGCTGCTTCTGAAGACAGAAGACAGTTCAGAATCCAAGACATGCAAACCTCAGCTGCTCTCGAGTCCCCAGCACCAGCTTTAATAGAGTCCAGCAAGCCATTTCTCCCAGAGAAGCTAATGCAAGGAAAAATACCTGCTGGTATTGGCAGTTCAATCTGCAGCATTTTTGCTAAGGAGTAGAAGATCTAGAAAGTTAGCTACAAAGAGTTTTCAGAGACTTTGACTTTCAATTCCCTTTTGAATATTAGGTTTAAAGACTCTTGCACTATCTAGGCCACTTCATTTATTTCTTTTGAGTGCTGGATTTGCCTATACCTAGCATACAGACTGATGCTCCAGAACACAGCAAGAGGGACTGGAGGAACGTGCTTTGGAACAATTGGCTCCCCTTGTGTGATCAGAGCTAAGCAACTCAGCATAAGAGGACAGATTCTGGGCTGTACTTTTGTGAGTAATTGCTCACGTACAAATAGCACTTCAAGGCCCAGAAAGATAAAGCTTATGTATTGTGAGGTCTTTTCTTAAGACCATTGCCAAACACTACCCCCAGAAGATCTTACAACCTGCAAAAAATGATGGACAATCTCTATTTTACAGGTGGGGAATTAAGCTGCCAAGAGACCACGGACTATCTGCAAAGGGAAGCCAGTGCCAGAAATACAATCTTAAAAAAGTGTAGCAAGACCTCAAAGGACTAAACTTATTCTGGAATTGTTGTGTCCAACAAAGGTGTTTTCAAAAATAATGGCAACTTCTTTGCATACCACCTCTGCTTTACACACAGCAAATTTCCTGGGGCCTGAGACACCAGGTTCACGCAGTTCCAACTCCTATTTGAGCTCTTGACAGCCACTGAAATTAAGCTGTCATCAGGCCTCTAAATCCCCTTGAAGATCTGAGCCTAGTGTGGCACAAAGTGCTCTGTGGCACAAAGGAAGTCTCGGCAAAACCAGGTTTTAAAGGAAAATCTTCTTCATCTCTCCTTAATGAAACCAGTCCTGTGACCCAATAAAAAGTTGATCCCTCCTCTTTATCACTTGTATTGGATTTCCTTTCCAGATAATACACTCAGACTGAGCAGCTCTTATCATTTATAACAATCCTGAGCAGACAAGCAGGTTCTTCCTATACCTAGTACTAGTATTATATTCCTAAAGCACCCCAACAGCCCAGACTTCACAGCCCTCAGCCTTTACAACCTTCAGCAAACTCACACCAACCCATCCTATAGATAATTTGAAACTATATTCAAACTCATTCACCAACTTTTAAGATCAGGAATCTCTTATTCTCCTGATTCTCCTTCTCAAGGTGGAAAGATGCAGTTTTACAAAGCTTTGCAGTCTAAGAGCTTGATAGAGCAAAGATGACTATGCCATCCAACTGAGGTTTGCTTTTTTTGTTTAATGTGATACAAACATGTTCAAATCTGGCCAGTACGAAGAACTTACAGCTTAGAATCATGTCACATTTCATGTCTGTTGGCGTGACATTAAAGCCAGCCAAATAAAAGAAAACCTTCTTAGGCTTTGGAGTTTAGAATACCCAATGGCGCATAAGTGCCACAAGGTGCACACAGTAAGCACAGGATTCACCAAAATAAACAGGACTTCAGACAAATATTTGTGTGTTAAGACCACAGCTAAGACACATGATCTAAACCACAGTTTAGACATTGGATCCAAAAGAGGAAATTTTCAGCATCAAAACAGTCTGCTGACTTCAAAATGGAAATTCCCCCCTCCTAATTGCCACTACTTTCTCCTGCTTTAATCTAGCACTTCATCTACACCATCCTAGAAAATAATTAGCCTGAACCCAGCTTAGAATCAAAGCAGGAAATTCTCAACTTTGATAACGATACTTCCATGCTAAATTGGGGGGGGGGGGGGCTTGATTTTACAAAGCAACTTTACCACCCATGGGCACATCATTATTGCAGCACACACTGTGCCAAGTGCACGAGCAAATGCTTTTGAGCAAACATTTTCATCTAATGGTCTTCTGTCACATGTAGCCAGCCACTCCTGTTCACATAACTGCAGTAAATATACCTCATGCATCGGTGAAAGGTGACCCCATTAAATGGCCAGTATATTCAGAACAAGTCTAGGCTTTAAAAAGAGATGGTTAATTTTACTATCAATAATTGCAGCAGCTAAGATAACAGTAATCAAATCCCATGCTTCAGAATGCGAGTTAACTGCCTTCAGGGTCAGAAAGATATCTACTTCTTTGCCTCTGGATATCACTGAAGAACTAACATAGAGGATTATATGACTCAAATATAACACCTGTTTATTGCTTGGTGCCATAAGCAGGATAGTGCATTTAACAGGTAAAATGATCCAGTACAGCCAAATTTCTGCCACAACTTATTAACATCAGCTTTTACTTCCTACTCTCCCACTGTCTCCATCCTTCTCTGTAACATGATTTTGTTCTGCAGAAGGTCAAATTTTGTTTTCCTAGCTGCTCTCCAGCAAACGCTTGCAGAATTACCTAAGGGCACTTCAAACACGCTTTGATAATTTTTTGTTTTAATTGGGCCAGCTATCTATTATCAACATTAACACTGAGAGAATATTGAAAACTACAGCTAAAACACTGATTAGCTGCTGTTTGGGCCCTTAATTCCCTAGAAACAGCCAATACCACAGGCATTTCCTCCACACACAGCCTCCCTGCTGTGCCCCAATGCAACAGAGAGCCAGGCAAAGGGAAATTAAGCAATTAATTGGTTCTTAAAAAAAAAAAAAAAAAAGGGAAAGGAAAGGAAAAAATTAGTTAAGTAAATCACTTAGTTCATGGAAAAATTAGTAGCAGTGGCCAAAAGACAGGCACATGAGAAGAAACATCCCCTCCCTCCTGAAGCTGTCTGTTGCCCTCTGCTGTTTTCTGGGCCGGGTTCTGACACAGCTTGGTTAAAGCTCCTCATTCAGGACTTTCTGTTCTCATCCATTGCCAGCCTTGAGCATCACCTCAGTTCATCCAAGCCTGTACACATCCTGCTCCCATGTACCTGTAGAAGAGATACAATCTGACACAGTTTTAGTAGTTTTATTGACCAAGCCATTGATTAACTTTGAAAGACTTGTCCTGCCTTGCAAGACTCCTAAGGGTTGTTAGTTTGTGGAGTGTTCATACACTGCAGCAAGAGAGTCAACCAACTACTGCTAGTAAACAGAAGTAGAGCCTACTTTGTGCCTACATGGGCACAGATTTGATCAGCTCAGACTACATTAGACAGATGTCATGCATTATCAGCTGGTTTTCCTCTATGGGGGCAGACGTGGTACTGTCCCAGTATCATGTTAATTAGTGACAATATGTGCTATTGGGGAAAATGTGCTTCCAGCTGCAGAAAAAGCAGAGGACAGGTTGCAACATAGCTAGGAGGACAAGCCCAAGGATGCTTTCTTATTGTCTTCTCAAGCTTAAAGCAGTAAAACACACTTAAATGTATCCCAGTCAGTGCCAAACCCCTTAAGTCAGACATCATAAAAATGTCACCATGCACAGAGCTGGTGTACTACCAACACAATCTACCCTGGAGCAAAACACACACACTTGGAAGAACCTAAGACAATGCTTGAAGTGTTTACCTGGGAGAGTTTATATTAAATGGAGCATAATGTCTCAACAGATCATCTCCCCAGATGCTCTTTTCTATAGTTTTAATATCAGGACACCCGGGAGCTTTCCCCACTTCTGATTTTTTCACTGATTTGTGCATGTACCAGTAAGACACACAATCTTTCTATCACAGAGTCTCCTTGTCCGTAACACAGTGTTCATAACACATAACAGCTGGTTTTGGACACCTGTAGAGAGACAGAAAGCTCAAGGTAGCAGTCAGGTTACAGTACTTTTAGTGCTACTGAGGTAATTGACAGCTATTTTCAAGTAAGTTTAGACACAAAAATGAGGACAATAATGAATGACTCTCAGCCTTCTCTTTTTGAGAGACCAATTTTGAGTTCAAGACCCAACTCTTGGTCTGACTCCAAACAGTCACTAAACATGACCTGATTCCTAGAGAAACAGAAATATCTGTTCCCAACCCCACTAGCATACTGAAAGGGTGAAAGCCCACTGTGAGATGCCCAAAGCACTGTGCAACCAGAGAGTCAGAAAAAACACTCAGAGCAACAGATTGCAGCCAGGATACAAGCAAAAGTGTCCCCCAACCTAGGCCAGCCTTAGCACATGGACATGTCTTAATCAACAAGCTTCTAGATTTCTGTAATGCTCACAAGGGGAATAACTGCTCACACTGTTGCCTTTTCCCCACAAGCACACTGCTGGGGGAGACAGTGCTGTGCAGTTCACTTCCTTTCTAAGAATGGGAAAAATAAAGTTTGAAAAGGTACAGAGGAGAAAAGAATGCTGCAGTCAAAATAGTTGACTACAAAAATTACTGACTACAAAAAACTGCAGCATGAGCTTGCTCTCACCTTAATAAAGACATTCAGATTCTGTTTGCTCACTGGCATTAAGACAACCATATTCACACATTGCACAACCTCCTCCCCTCTCCAATCTTCACCAGAGACAACCTGCTAGTATCCACAGAGAAACTGGCCCACTTTCATAGGTCAGACACTGTTGCTAGTTAGTAATAATGCACTTCTAATTATGCAAAGAAAACTGAAACTTCTCTTCGAAGACATCAGGGCGTGAGTATGAATTATTTCCATTGCTTAATAACAATGACAAATCCAACCCTTCCCCTGGAAAAATATTTAGATGCATACAAAAAAGGGAGGGTGGGAAAGGATGATGAATCTTCACTATTAGCCCATCAACTACAGAAACAGTGTGCAGAGGGCTTCCTTGGAGCACTTAAATTCAGTGATTAGAAAATGTAGATATAAATCATCAAGTGGGAAAACTCTCAATACCACCAACAGGTGCTAACCAGGAGGCTCAGACACAACAGAGGTTTCTTTTACTGCAAGGACCAGATTTTTGTATTAGAAATCTGTGCAAGTAGCAGCTCTTCTCAGAAAAGGCCAGGCTGTCCTAATCTTAGAGTCCAGTTCTCCTAATGCCTTCCTGTGATAACAGCTCTGAACAGCAAGGCAGTGAACTGTATCTGCAACTGTAAATTCTCAGCTTACAAAAGCCTAAAACTCAGCAGTGCTCATTGAAAGCATTCTTTGTGGGACCTGATGCACACACAACTTTCAGCTGCTGGACAGTTCCCCCATCCACCAATCCACCAGTGATGCACCTTGGCCTGAATGCAAGGACTGTAAAGGCTGCAGACCTTGAGTGTCAGGTCACTTCTCTCAATCTACCACCCTGCAGTACAGCAAGAGAGCAGAAAGCAGATTCCTCTGTGACTTTCCAACTCCAGGATGGGTGGCAGGAAGGTAGGACATTAAGATATGACAACAGGAGCCCCCTCACCTGCCCTCCACTGCTCACAAGTCTGGGATAAGCCAGGTCCTTCTGTGATCTGTTAGAGCACAGTTTGGAGTGCTTCCTCCTATGGGTCCTTATCTCCTGTCCCACCTTTAAATGAGTCTCATAAGACCATTCAAAGTAAAAAAAGTGGAAGCAACTCCATCCAGCAGCTCTGGATATGACAAGCTCACCAACTCATTCTCACACTTCATAGCTGCAGCTACCATCCATCTGGTGACTGCTGTGCTCCCTCTTGTACCATGCACTGCAGCTGTTACTGGGCATCCATTCCTCCTGCTGCTTGTCACCAAGGAGAATGGCAGCTGGGATTTGGCACAGCACTTCTCCATACCTCAGTACACTCAAGTATTCTCATGAATGAAGCCTGATATTTTTCACATCAAATAGTTTTGAAGTTTTTCTTCTCTCACCTTCAGTATTGATATCAAAATTAATAAGCAGAGATATTTCGGGGTTTATGTGGTAAATCAGAGAACAAAATACATGGGTCAAATGATTGTCACACTGTCAGAGGATTATTCATATATCTGGACAATCCACATGTCGTAGGAACGAAATGATGGTGATAGAACTGCAATTTTTGTCAACCTCTTGTGCCAGCAGACATGATAATCTTTTTTTTTTTTCTTTGTTCTTGGAATTAAATCACAAATTAAATTAAGGAAACCAACCAGAACTCAAGGCTGGGAGGCATCCATCTCAGCTAAACTACACCACTTTCTATTCCTGACCCAAACTACACAAAATTTCAGGCTTCAGAACAACTACTAACTATATGAAAAAACCTGCAGAAGAACTACTCTGCATAAATATTGAGAAGAGAATTAGCCAGTTTCACTCTAGTCGATTCAAAAGCTTTAGGTAGCAAAGTCCACTGGGATCGCAGTTTTGAAAACCTGTACTGGAATCACAGCTGAAAGGCTCTTGTCAGCACTACCTGACAGATCCTTCAAATGCCCTTTAGTTCAGTGGGAAGCAACAAGGGAGGGGAGAAAGGGAGAAAAAATCTTCAATGAAATTAATATCCAATTTCATCACAAAAATATTTTTCATTAAGTGTTCAGACTGCTAATTTTTTTTGCTTTTGAGAAGTGGAAACAAGCCAAATTATTTCCTAATTGCTTCATACTCTGCTCACTTTTTAAATGGATTTATTTCCTATGTAATTATCACAAATAGAAGCTGTTTTTGAAACTGCTATCACAAAACATTTGCGTTTTGAAAAAAAGGTATCTTCTTCCCTCCCTTCCCGTTGAAACACTTAATTCAACTTTCTGGTTTGACTATAGCATACAGATGAATAAAATAAAATTAATTGTCATTTTGAAACTGCCTTCTGTTGACCCATATTATTCAGAACACTGCTGGTTTCTCTTTGTTCATATTTCACCTGTTACAAATCCTCTACAGATTCATTCCTCTCATTTGGGTTATCTTTCATCAGGGCTCAAGGAACCCTTCTAAGGCCAGGCTTCCAGGGCAAGCTGCAGCAACAGCGTGTAAGTGCTGAGATCCACACTCAGCAGAGCAGACTGGCCTTTCCAAGCTGCTGGATTGCTGACACTTTGCAAATGTCATCTCCAGGGCTGTGCAGCTCTGGATGGCAGGGCAGGTATGATGGAGCATTGCTATAGAGCACGCACATGCACACAAGGAAAAAAAAAAAAATCAATCACTTGCAGCAGAGACTACTAAGGGAGGTGGGATTATAAACTGCTGATAGCCAAAGAACTGAGGAATATCTGCAAACCTTTGCAACTCCTGGCTATGACAACTTCCTTGGCATATCCACCAGTAGCAGCTTGTCTACTGATGCTGGCCACTGTCACTGCTCTGTTCTCCAATACAGGAAAAACACAAGCCACACAAAGAAAAGTTTCATGGATATAGTGTTTCTGTATCATTGCTCCTCTCTTGACACTTCTCTCTTTATTGCACTGACTGGGTGTATTTACTGTCTGACCACCTTCTTTTCTATTCATTCTATCCTGCCTTCACCCTTAATTCTACCCCCAAACATTAAATTTTCACAATTATCTCATTTAACCCCACCAGACTGTGTAAAAGGGTAGGTGGGTGATTGAATGCCAAGAAATGGGGGTACCAAGAACTAGACAGTCAGCTTTATCTCTGTCAATAAAGCATTATCCAAAAACCAACAACTTTGTGTTAAATTCTCCAAACTAACAACTAATGACCGTATGTGCAAGTCAAAATATGTAGGAGAAATGGAAACTTCAGCAGTAAGTGCAGATATTCCAAATACTGCCTGGTCCCCTTTTCACAGGCATGAGAATTTGAAGTTAGCCAGATGCTTCTCTGGGCAGAAAATTTTGGCCCACAGAAGAAACCTGCTCACGCACAGAATTGTCTGCTAGAGCCAGTCAGCACACTGTGACCAGAGCCACTCAACTCCTGCAACTTCACCCACATTTAACTAAAGCTTTCAGTATCAGCACCTGTAAGAGCAGCTTTAAGTACCAAAGGATCTCCCACTGCACCCAGACAAGAACAGCAGGGAGTCAGCAAGCCCCTGATCACACTACTCAAGAGCAACCCTTCCAACATCCCACCCAAGAAGTACAAATATCCAGTGGAAGGTGGGGACACAATGCAGCAACACCAGCACCTATCTTGTGAAATGCTCCATACACATCTGGACTTAGGGAGATGAGAAGGTATACACCACTTCTCAGTTCTAGGCCCTCTAATTGGCTCAAGAACAACCTTGCACTGAATAATTCTACTAAAGCTTACCTGTCTCCAGCTCCTAAGCAAAGTCCTGAGTAGTTTTCTGGTCACCTGGTGAGAAAGTAGCATCATAGGCCTGTAACTCTCCCTGGCTTTCTGGCATTTCAGGTAACTCCAGCAGAGACAAGAAGCCAGGACAAAGTGTTCCTTGGCTTGACTCACCACTGACGGTGCTCTGGCTACAGTGCCAAGATCTCAGTCATGTATCACAGAAACACCAAATCCTACTTGCTCCCTGCAGGGGCTCACTTTGGGGAAACCTGCAAGAATTTCCTGTTCCACCCAGGGGCATGAATCTCTTTCCATCTTTGGCAGGAGCAGCAGGGCAGGACTGATGAGCAGCAGGTCACAGGGTGCACCCACCAGAGCCACATGATCTCCTACACCTGCTCTTCCCAGTCAGTAAATTACAACTGCTAGAAAAAATAAGAACCTGAATTAATACCTGTCAAGGGCTGGAGCAGAGAATAGCTTGTCAGGAAAACAGGAGGGAGATATAGAGACATGATTTTTGCTTTTTGAATTACCAGAAACCCCTGTAAAAGAGAAGCTTGGCATTTAGAGGAAATGGGCATCTAACACCTGTGTAGCAAACTGGGCATTCCTCCTGCTTACAGATCTACAGCATGATACTTGGGTATAACCAGTTGTTAAAATACTGCTGTTGCAATGTTCATATTCTTCCATTTGTTTACAGAAAGCTGCTTCTAGTTGTGGTCCTTCTACAAACTGAGGCAGAGGAAAGGAGGCACAAGGGAAAAATTTTCCTTAAAAACCTTGTTTTTCCTTCAAACAATGTGGGGCGGGGATGAAGCAGCCACACAAGAGAGAAATTAGAGATCTAAAGGGAAGTCCGCTCCAGACAAAGGGACTGAATCCTGGGTGTGGAAACAAGATCTATTTTTTACAATTGAGATAAAAGAAAGAAAAAAACCCCAACCTTATTTATCACTCAAAAAAGGTCAGCATTAGCCCTTCAGGCAAAGCTGCAGGTATTATTTCCATATGCTTCATATGCTCTGAACTCCAGCTCTGGAAGCTTTCAACCTTTTGTATGAGAGCAAAGAGAAATCATGAATATTTCATGTGTTGCCTTCGCTTACTTGCAAGTTCCTTGGAAACTATTAAAGTGCAAGTGTAATAATGTCATCATTTACTTGTCATCCTCCACCTGCTCTTTGCAGAGAAAAGAAGAAAAGAATACCTGCACCCTCATCCAAATCCAGTGCAAATATTGTGCCCTATTCCCTGAAAGACAAATTGAAGGTTCTTCTGCAGAGAGGTGGTGCAAATGTCCCAGATCACCTTCCGGATGTCCAAGAAAGTTTTTACAATTATCATTCTCTTCTGAAGGGAAGATAGTTTTATGATACAAGTAGTACTATTTCAGTCTTCATCACCACATCCTGAAGCAAGAACCTGTTCCTTAACCTCTCACGAACACTGTTCACCCAAAAGCACCTTGAAAATAGTCAAAGTTGACATACAGAATTATCCAAAAGCACCACTTACACCTTCCACAGGTTAAAATACAATCAGTTGTGCAGTGAAATGCAGCAGCTGTTTACACAGAGTAACAGTATCATCAGGTGAAAACTGCTGGAGGGCTGGACTATTGCCAGGTAAATTCATCCCAGAAAAATATTCTGCTTAAAAAACACAAAAAGTGTCCCACAACTTTTCTCTAGGAACATACAAATGACAGGGACCTCCTGTGTTCCAAAGCCTTCCAAAAGTATCATCAGCAACTACCTCCCACTAACAAAATGCTCCATTTCCTTCATGGAACCTCTGAGAAGGCCATTACAGAGATCACTGCTCTGCACAGAAGCCTTTTTTTATTTTACCTCCAGCTCATTCACTATGAGTTAACAGCTCATTGTTCCTGAACCAACACTGCCCTCTGTTTTCATTAGCTCTTCTTCCTCCTTGGTATTTGTGACCTTAATGCATTTATAGAGAACAAGCACTTCCCATTTCTGTCATCCTTTCCACCAGTTTTACAAGCTTTTAGTCTCCACTCATGAGAGGGGATCTCTTATCCCCAGTCATCTTACTAGCCCATCTATGCCTGTCTTGTTTCATTTTCAATTCTTCTTCCTTGAACATGGCTGACAAGAATTATACATCATTTTCTAGATGAGATCTTCCTAGTGCTTATAAATTATTGACAGGGGTTAGTTTTGCAAAAGGGAGCAGACTTGCTCAAGCATTCAAAACCAGCTCTCAAGCATTCAACAGCAGCAAAGATACCTTTTTACCCATGCTGGGGATCACATATATCTCAGAGGATGTTTGAATGAGGAGGGTGAGCAGACATTGAGAGCAGCACAGAACTGGCCAAGACATAAAAGTGCTTGGCCACAGTCAGGCTACAGACCACTAAATAGGAAAACAAATCATCAAAACCAGTGATAGTAAGGTAAGTTATTTCCTTCCCCATGAACACACATATCGTAAGGTCAGAAATGACCTTCAGTCCCCAGGCAGGATTTTTGAAGTATAAAAATAACTGACAAGAGGAAGGGACCATACCTCAAACAAAGCCACATGCCTACATCCCTGGGTTTCTTCTGGAAGCAAGTCTTGCCAAACTGAATACTAAAGTTTGCTACAGTGGCTCAACCACATCTGTATAGCTGAATCTCCGAGTCATGCCAGAGACCACAGACCTCTGGGAGAGGCTGAGCTCAGCAGAACTGTGGCCCTTTCCAGGCATTGCTTTGCCTCATTGTCACAGTAGACTGTGTCAGCTTCCCATCTTGTCCACTCAGGTTCCAACAACCTGTTCCTAATGAGAGAAGAACCTGTTTCCTTGAGTGCTTGTCATGGCTTTACAACTCAAATTCAGGTTCCTCAGCTTCTTCAGGAACAAATGAAACACAGCCCCAGATAAGAAGATTTGATAAAGGACAAATGTAACATGTCAGCTCAAATCTCTCTCTGTAACCAGAAAACAGTATCAATATTCTGCAAAAAGAATTCAATATATAGGAAGCTCAGATGCACTCCAGAGATTTGACCCAAGAGTTAGACTTCTCCAAGAGTAAATGATTGCAATGACTTTTCACCAACATAGTTCAAGACAGGGAAAACCTCTTTAGAAATCAGTGATTTAAAACAAAACATGCCTTGAATCCCTGTCCCTCTCAGTTTCTCTCCTTTTACAGACACTCCTCAAAGTAAAAGGATGAGAATAAAATTTATTCTGAAACAGAAAATACCTGAAGTGTATTAAACATACCCTGACATACATATACAAACAAAGTTGGCTAAAATAAAGTTTCAAATTCTAGATGAGAAAATAAAATTAAAAAATTTTAAAAAAAATTTTTAAAAAACACACAAACAAAAGGGGAAAGGAGCCAAACTATGGGAAGGGGAAAAAAAAAAAAAAAGAAAAAAAAGAAAAAAGTTTAAAGAAAAAAGAAAAAGCTGAAGTATCTGAGAAGGGACCTGTGGAATTTGAAGTGCAATAGTCAAATTGCCCTAGATCCAACACATCCCAGTAAAGCAAAACTTTTGGTCTCTGCTGATGTTCCAAAGTTCAGCTGATCCTGGCAACTCACTGTTTTCTTGAAAATAAGGTGACTATCACAGCAAATGCAGCCAGCTGGCTGGGAATACAGAAAATCAGTATTATTGAGGGGTTTTAAGTTTTAAAAATTCAGCATCCCAATAGCATAAATGAATATAGGCCTTGCCAGGTGGCTCATAGCTTCACTCAACTTGCCGATTTTTTGTGTTTTCCATAATGCACCACAAGTTCTTTCTTAGACATCAGTAACATGAAGCGGGACCACTTTACCTGCCTCTAACACAGGCTTTCCTATAGCACTAGGAGAAATTTGGAAATGCTGCCATACCCTCTTTGCAAACATATGCACTGCAAGTATCTGCCAAGGAGGCATCTCACTGTCTGGCAGCACATGCTGCCTTAAGCTTCACGTCCTTGGGCTTATACAGACTTTACAGAAAAGGGCCTATCAAAGGGAACCACAAAAACCAGAACACATACTTGGGGTCTAAAGTAGAAAATTCCACACTCACATTGTGTTTCCTTGGTGTACACACTTAAAGGGGGGAAAGATCCCTCCGTTTTGCCTTTCAATGGTATAATTTGACTTTGAGGATTTTTGGCAGCCTAATTCCCACTGTCTTTCTGACTGCTGAGAACAGCAAAGCAAACAACGCCTCAGCCCTATAGACTCCGAGCTCCTGACCTCTAGAGGACCGTGCAGAGGGCACAGAGCTCACATCCTACATGGGCTATCTCCTGGCACAGCATAGCCCCAGAGACCCATGCAAACCTTTGTCATCGCATTAAAATGCCACTGACATGTCACAGCATTACATACAGATCTAAAGCATCATACTCCTGGGCCTGTAAACAATCCAGGATAAAAATGAAGCTTCCCTGCAGTGTGCATTATCACACAGATGCCAAGCATTTTTCTGAAGCATCTGGTATTTGTCACAAGCTATGGAACTGCACACTTCATTCTTCTGATACCCCACCACAGTCACCATCACGATGCTTTAGTATCCAAGCCGTGAATCACTGGAAGGAGACAAGGGATGCTCTTACAAGGATCAGTGGAGCATGGCTTTGCCTCCAGGAGAGGGCACTAGCGGTGTGTCCTCACTAGCCAAGAAACTGCTGTCTCCCAACCATACCTGCAATAAAGGAACCAGCAACAGAAATGTACCCGGGTGACAATGCTGCCGATGATAGATGAGGAGAGCAGAATCCATCTTCTTCCTACAGCTGTATTAGCTCTGCAGAGCTCGCAGGAGCAAACAGCACATTTTCACACCAAAGGAAAGAGACTCAAGGACACAACTGGAAAAGTGGATCTATTGAATAAGAGGGTGCTGTGTGCACTTAAGCATTCTACTATAGACAAGTTATGTAAAGGTAAACATAAAGCAAAATTTAAAATATATGAATGGAAAAGACATCTGAGAACCAAGGTACTTGGACTTACTACCCTTCAGCCCCATCACTGTTCTTTCTGTACATCTGTTATCCTTTCCTTCCCTAGACTGTGCTTATTTTTACTATATTGGTCTCAGATCTTTTGAATAGAAATGGACCCCAACAAAAAATAAAATATAAGGATGGCCAAAAGTCAGGAACCCAATTTGCCCCACTCCTTTCCCTTACCTCTTATCTATCACCCCTGGAGCCAGAGTGCTAAATTAGATAGTCTTTAAGCTGGTCCCAAATAGTCATTGTTGCATTCAGCCCTGGTCACTCATGGCAGTGTGAAAAACTCCTTAGCTTCAGCCTTCCAGCATTACAGAAAGCAAAACATGGAAGAAACTCCTACAACCAGACACCACTCCCTTAAAAACAAATTTGCTCCCAATAAGAGCAAAATGAGAAGCATGTTCTCTCCAAGTCATTTCTCTCAAGCAGCCTGCCATTGGGGTTGATTAATCAATAAGGTATGTCCAGGCAGTGGCTCTAATTGGAAGTAGCCCAGCTGACAGCACTGCAGAGAGCGCTACCTTTGCACAGTGGTTAATTACAACAGAGAGTTTAATGAAGTTTCAAAAGACCGAAACCTTTCTTCCTATCAATAAGGAAGTGGGTTTGTTACATGCCACCATTATTCAATTAGAAGATGTACTCACAAGGCTGGCTTCAGCCTCCCCTTTGCATGCTAAGGAACAGAGCATCAATCTGCATCTGTGCATCTTTTCCTCCCATAAAGAGAAAGGAGATACTGTCACTACGAATATATATCTGCCCTCCACAATGTAGTCTGCTTGGAACAAGAATTCCCATATTACTCTCTTCCCCCTTTTCCAAAAAAAAACCCCAGTGACTAACAAAAAAAGCTAAAGGAAACAGATTGACAGCCCTAGAATCCAGCCATCATCAAGTAGCTCCATCCTAACACACTCTGCTTCTCCTGCCACATCCTGTCTGCATGTCCAATACCAGGCCTACAAAACCAATCCATAAAGATCAGAGGACTGTTCAGTGCCGAACACAATTTTTTTCTTTCCCTCATTGAAGATGTTTGCATTTCAATCTGGGTCTCCTTTTCTCCTTTCCCTCTTGAAGTCTTCTCTTTCTTTGGACTATTGGGATAAAGTATTCAAATCAATGCATCATTTGCTCACCCTGTCAGCTCCCACCATCTAGAATGATAACAGCATGCGTTAGTACTGTCACAGATAAGGATCCTTTCCTCCCATTCTCACTGCAAAACCCTTGCCAAGGGTTTACAATTTGGTGGAAAAATCAGCTTTTACCAAAACCCAGCATAAAAGCTTTCAAAGAAAGCAGTGAAATGGGATGTTTGGTGGGTTTTTTTTAGGCTGATTTATTTCCATTCAGTTCCATTACAGAAGTTGCAGAAGTAGGAAAAGCAAAGATGCAGGTTCAGATTGCTCCATTTACATTTCTATAGCTCATACTCGGCTCTCATTACAAGAACCCAGCAGATAGCTCACAATGTGGACTGATGCTTTTGATAACTGATGGAAATCACAAAGCAAGGGAGAGTCTGCATTTCTAAGTTCTCTTCACTGCGTAGAACTTGCTTATTTAGATCACACAAGGCATTGTTTGTTAAATACACAATTTCAGATCACATTGCAGGGTGTTTTTCTTTTACCTGTAGTCCAGCTTATTAAAGATATACAGGAGTTGATGCACTGAAGCTTTCAAGGATCCAGAAATTTCCGGTACATTTTCATTTTGAAAGGAAAATATTATATTCTCTTATAGTTCCTTTCAGTTAGTCACAGTTTATTTCCTATGCAGCTACCTCAGCGGTAGTACAATCAAGTGGTTAAATTGCCAATAGAAACTATACATGAGACCTGACAAAAGGAGAAAAGGAAAAAAAGAAGTAAAAAAAGGGGGGAAAAAAGGAGAAAAATTCCTGCTGTCTTTTGTGAAATAGAATAGGACAAAAAATTGGTGGGGAAAGAAATGTAATTCAGGAACCTCTGGGGAATATTGCAAAAAGCAAGAAAGAAATTAAAAGCAATAAATAAATAGTTGACAATATCCCTTCTAAACCACAAAAAAAGGGTTTGTATGTTCAATGTGAACATTAACAACTACTGTGTTGCCTGGATGGCTACAAAAACAGCCAAACTTTGTGAATCTGGACCTCACATCATTAGCCCTCTCTCTTTCCTGCCTCCCCGAGAAATTTCTGAACTAATGACCAACAATGCCAATAGAAAAATTTGGCCGAAGCACCATCACAGGATTTTCTTTTGGGTTCCTCACTCATCAATTGCAAATCACACAACAAACTGTTATTGTTTCCAAGATTAAAACTAAAAGCTACTCTTCAGCAGTACAGAAAGTCGTCAGTGAGATAAAGCCCAAAGCCAGCTGGAAGCTGGTCTGTGCTGTTCCTCAAAGCACAAAGAAAGCTGCTACTTCACCATCATGTCCTCTATTCCAAATTGTACATAACCCAGCAATGGACACTTCCTGGGGCTACAGCCAGCACCTCCACCCTCTGTTGTGCTACTGTCCCTCCTAAACAGCAGGACTTCTTTCGCTGCAGACACTCCAGTTTTAGCACCTCCATCACAGACTTAACCCATAACACACAGCAAGTTTGTTCAGGACCATCACTCGCCACTCCTTGGCACTTCTTTGGGATTCTCACCACCACCTTCTGTCCTGTGCCACTCACTCCCTGAGCACAGACCGGTATTTTGCCTGGTTTCCACCCACCATCTTGGGTTCTCTTCCCTTTTATTTCTATTTCTAGTGAAATATTCCTGTGAATGTGGTGGTGATCTGCAAGCATCCAGTCATAAGGGTGGAGACCTGACCCCAAGGTGTTAAGAAAGAAGACAAGGGCAGGGCAAACATCTGGTCCCTACTGTCCAATGTTTTTCAGCTGCTCATCTCAGAGTCCCTCCCTAGTCACTGGTGAATTCCCTCATGTCATGTCGCACTCATATATGGTGACAGTAGCCGCCATCCCAATTCAAAGGTGTTTCTCCCTTCTCTGGCCATCTTATAAACTGAAACTTATAAAGGCTTTCTAGCATCAACGCCTCTACCTCTTTGCCAAATATAGCAAATCAGATTATGTGTTTTCAAACAAATTTAGGAAAAAAAAAGGTGGAAAAAAGGGATTGGTATACCATATAAGCATAAAAATAACTCATCTCCCTGGGAAAGTGCCAGACACAGGCTAATGCTCAAAATACAGCAGATCCTTCCCTTGCTTCTGTGTAGCACTCAGAGGCTGTAAACAACAGTTCATGCCCTGACCCAGCCATTTACTATTTTGAAGCACAAACACAGAGGATTACCTTGCCAGCTAAAGCAGTTGAGCCTTTGACAAAACCAAAACCTCAAGCAGCAGAACACGGGTCTCAAAAATGGACAGATGCATCTATTTACACATGGCTAACTGCCACAGCCACAACTCCTGTTCTTGAGGCAACTTAATGCAGTAAGGGAACAGCACATACCCACAACTGCCTCTTCCCAACTACCTATACCCCAAAAATCTCAAAAAGCCAACAGATTTACCACTGCTTTACTATGACTCACAGGGAGTATCCCCAGTACATTGGGAGAAATTGGTTCAAGGGTCCTGTATTGAGTGACCTCTGTTTTCCCCTGGAAACTGAATATGCCAAGCAAGCCCCAGTATGGGGAAAGCGGCTCTGCTGGGGTGCTGGAGGAAAATGATGGATAACAAGCAGATGAAAGTTATTTAGGAAAGTGCTGCTTTGCAACACCTTCATGCAGTCATTATCAAATGGATTTCCTGCACATTGGTTTTTCCTACTTTAGTTGTTTTTATTCGTAGCTGATGTCTGGAAGGCTGGCCATTATACACAAATGCCTTCCAAAACTAGGACAGCCATTAAGTTCATAAAGCCACAGTGCTGGCCAACACACTATTTACACTGTCCCAAAAGCAAAACATATTCCCAATGAGTGGGCCCTAGCAAAACCAAAGATATCACAGTATGTGACCAAAACAGAGACAGGGACATGCTGTCATGTAATCAAGAACAGCAGGCTCTAATGAAGCCACATGCTGCCACTGCTTTTAGACTACAAATAAAACCTAACCATGCTGCAGTAGAGACAGAAATCAGAGTAAACCTCTGGCCTCTATCACAGGGGATATCAGGTTAGACAACCCTGAAGAATGTCTCTACCTCTGAAATCTATAGAGACAGGCTAGTTAAAACATTTCTTCTCCAAACACATCAACCTTTTCTTCTCAACGGACTCTAGAGGTGAAGAGCATTTCGGGAACTCCATCTAATACAAACTACCAAGATCTTGGGTTAATTAAACTGCAGGGTAGGATTCCAAGGCCCTTTACTCAAGATTACAGCCAGTGGTGGTTTCTTAGGGCTTCTCTCATCCTCTTAATTTCTTTGCCATCATTTTTGAAGTGCTATGTTCTATTGCTGAAAACAAACAGGCACATGAGAGAATATACATCCTTTTTCAGAGCTGTCTTTCCATCATCCTTCAGACCAAAAAAAATAAGAAAGGGGGGGGAAAAAAAAGGGCACGTCTTACCCTTAATTTTTTTAGAGTTGTACAGAGACTGGCTCAGCTTTTATGTGGGGGAGAAGCAGAAAGAGGACAGGCCAGGTCAATACATTTGGGATGTGGCTGCATCTCCTGAAAGTGTATAGCAGAGAAACCCCTACAGCTGGCTCCCAGCTGGCCAGTCCACACACATGCACAGCACTTCACAGAGACACAAGCTCATGTACCAAAAGCACTTTGTCCTCAGCAGGTCAGGTTTGTATCCATGTAAAAATAAAAAGTCTTTTCTGTACCACTCCACTATGGTCTCTCCACAACAGCATCAACATAGCCAGGCAGCTCCCAGTTCCCTCCCCCGACTAGGTCTCTGCACAGGACATGCACACCCAGAAACACAGAATCAGTCTTAACAGAAACCAGAAGAACTTCATGAATAAAGAAGGAGGAAAGATCAAAGTTACATCAGTTAAATAGCAGGAACCACAGCTATACTGCAATCCTACTTTTGCACAGCAAACAAGGCTCTTTAATACGTATTCTCTTTAATTTCTACTCTCATATCTCTTCTTTGTTCATGGAACAAAGACTGATCTACTTACAGATTTATACTTATATAACAATGCCGAAGTGGTGATGAGCTTTATTAGTGTATTTATTATTAACCAGGTGGACTAGAACAACCTCCACCATGAACAGCAGGATGAGGATGAATCAGTAGAACTAAATCTATGTAGGCAGCAAAAGCTGGCAGAGAGGAGGGATGTAGTGAGTCACCCACACCACTTGTCTGAGGCAAGTTTCTGCTAGATCTGTACATCAGCTTTTTGGTTTTCTTTGCTTAATCCCTAGGGTTAGACAAGACCACACAAGCTACAGAAGGGATGAAGCAGCCCCTTTTGTCACTTACATAAGATATAGTTCCAAGCAGATTCCCAGGAACAGAAAACAAGCCAGCATCTCCTGGTCCTCTTCCAAGACTTTGCCCACTGGCTAAGCCCTAGACCACATCTGTGTGTGTCACATATCAGTTTTCCTGGACTGGGAAACACCAGATGGATGACAGCAAACAAGGTTTCTAATATGACCAACACAAGGCCCTGTTTGGTGGGACACTGTTGACAGTGTCTCCCTCCAGCCCTACACAAACCCTCTAAAACAGATACAACAGACTGAGTAAATTACAGAGGCAGAGAGTATCACAGAGGAGTGGAGAAGGTTCTACATTGCAAACTTTTCAGATCCAAACCTAAAGCCTTAACCAAGAACAGGAGAGACAGCAGAGGAGTCACCCGGGCAAGTCAGAGGAGAGCGTCAAAGGATCTGTATGAACCATCATCAGAAAAAAACATTTAAATACATCCCCTATATCTTCCCCCCTTATCAACCAGCCACATTTTGACTATCTCATTTTAAATTTGAACTTTTTAAACAAATTACAACAAAGCTTATGTGAAGCTAATCACTCCCTGTTTCCTCTGGCATTCATTGTAATGGTACTAATTACAATAAACACATTTGAAATTATTGTGCATGTCATACGCATATATCAATCGTATTCTAATTTACCTTTAACTAACATCCACAGACTAAACACGCTTTCAATAATAAAAAGCTCTGACACAGCTTAACCAACCTTGCCTGCCAGACTGCTCCCACAGTGTTGGGAGGCCATGACAGATGAGGCTGATGGAGAGGAAAACATGCAAACCACCAGCAGTGACTTACAGATCAAGGCCACCTTAGCCTATGACAGATGGTAAGGAAGAGCCTTTTCTCTATGCTAAGCCATCTCCAGTGCCTGTGACTTTGGAAATGGACTCTTACTATTCCAGAATGCACTGCTTGCAAGCAGAGAGGATTTCATTTTCACTAATATGGTTGGTTTAGCCATTATCACCCACTTTCCTCTTCACAAGACACAATTCTTTCCAAACATCCATTGGCATGGCTCTACCAGACAGGGCCACGACAAGACACAACTCCCACAAGACTGGCAGTAAACTTCAGCAGAGTCAGAGGCCAAGCAACATTTGTGCAAATGGGAGGCACAAACAGAATCCAGCATATTGACTAAAGACTGCTTAGGCTGGGCTGCTATAATTGCTGAGGTATGGGTGACCTGTCCCGCAGTCAGTTTATGCACGAGTTAAACAGATCACAAATGCATAAACAGGCACTGAAGGAAGAGCTTGAACAATTCCTGCAGCTCTAACACATTCCCCTCTTTGAGCTGTTTGTTCTGCTCCTCTGACAGAAGACATGCTCATTATAGCAAAAATAAAGAGTGCTCCTGAGCCACACAGACATAGCTACTGAAATTAAAGGGCCAAGATGTGAAAGCCAACAGTGCTGGATTTGCAGATACCGTACATGCCACAGCTTTTTCAGAGCACAATGCCAGCCTAACCTGAGTGAGGAGCAGCTGAGAAGATGACAAACTTCCACTCCTGCTCTTTCTGCTACAGGCATAACCACACACCAAAGGAATGATGATAGAGAAGTTATGGCTCCACCCAACACTGGTGCTTCACTCTCTGGAGTTCAGAGGTAGCACACAAAGAGGATGCACGTCATTCAGCACTGAAGACTCACATGAGAGGTAGCAAGTGATCACAGCAGCGTAATTTGACAGCATCCCACCCCATGAATGTGCCTACAGTCAGATTTGCACAGGCAACAAATGGCAAGGCTGAATAAGCTATGGCTGAAGAAGTTTTTACCAATCTTGATGAGCCATCAGAAAACTTACCACAACAGACTGCTAAAAATTTAGTTCAGCAGTATTATCCTGTCTCCCCAGACAACATACAGATCTGACTTGGTCCCAGGCCAGCATCTTTTGATGTAATCTTTCTTACAACACTTTCAGTAAGCACACTTCTGTCTAAAAGTTCACAGAAAGAGCAAATTTATATGAATATTGGAGAACAGTTCCATACAGATTGATCTGAGCTCTTCTCAAGAGAACCTAACATTTGAACTTGTCCAATCAGACACTAAACCAGTGCCAAATGACCTATGAAGCTAATTCAAATTAACTGTCACATCAGAGGTTTGTATGAAGGAGTTCATGAGTCAACCATGGACAAAGAATGAGTCATAGGAGATAATTTTGAAGAATGCGTAAACCTGAGAAAAAGCCCAAATTGCCAATGAACAATATGCAAGTAGAAAAACATGTTCAATTTACAAAATAAGTTAATTGCTATGAATTAGTCAGATGGCTCTAGTCACATAAACACATCTATTGTGGGCTGCTGTTGCAGTCTATATGTCACAGTTGAGCAATCTGAATCTCTATTAAAGGTGTCTCTGACTTTAATGGGAGTTACTGCAATGTATATCAACAACACTCTCTGGAAATGTACTCCAGCAGAAAATGTAGTGCCAGATAAATGAAGCTGCCTTAGCTTCTCCAATGGAGGACACTTCCCTGAGCACCCCTAGGTCCAGCCCCACTGCAGGCCTCTCGGGATGACACACACTGATCCATATCCCTCCCACAGCTTCTCAGCAATGGAAAAGCAGAACTGCTGATTCCTATAAGCCACTGTCCACAAACTCGTTAATTGAGAAAGGAGATGGGAAAGCCTAAGTATTTGGCCAGCTCAGAGTACACAGCCACTCCTTACTTTGCTCCTGCAGCTGCTGAAATACCCCATATCCCCAGTCACTCTCTAATAATTAGACAGCCTCTAACACCTTACCACAGAAAAAACCAAAAAAAAAAAAAATCAGTTCTTCTCCTGGCCATTTCAGAAAATCCTTTGTTCATATGCTTTGTTTAGCCACCAAATCACAGCAAATCCATTTCTTAAGCCTGTATCCCTCCATTTGCCTCATGAGAGGTCCTAGTAGGACAGTGAAGGCAGGGGCTCCTATGGCCCTTGTATCAAACCTGTAGCCTCCTGCCTACCTGAAACCAAAACTTCCTTAAGCACCAAAGTCCCTCAGAGCAGGGAGCAGTATTTCTGAAGGTCCAAACACAACATATGGGTTCAGCAAAGACAGGCAACTTCTAACATTTGGAACTCATTTGCTATTTCTCTTTTCCCAGTTCTAGGTCACACAATAAATCCTGTCACTGACAGATGCACAACTTCTCCGCTGCACTAACTTTTTGAGGGATGCATAAAGGCACACTTTCACCTTCAAATCTCTCTGGCTGCAAATCCCACCCGAGGTTCATGCTGTGTTCACTCCTATCCTCTCTATGGTAACTTGTCTTCTGCACAGACAGTCCTGGGACCGAATTTAAATTTAGGTTCCACTCATTCTCCCCTTCTTTCAAGTTTTGCTTTTGATCTTATTGTCGGCAATTTATGACAAGTACAGTCCCACAAACAGTGGCATTAACACAACTGCAAGGAACAACATCCAGAGATGGGGATTTCAAAAAGCACAGGAATCTCCTAAGCCAGCTTTGCCTCTCGAAGCATTTTAACATCATACTGCCTATTGCACGCTTCTGAGCCTTATTAGATCTAACCCTCCCTAACCCAAGTCTTCTTAGAAGAAACCCAAGTCTTCTAAGAAGAAACCCAAGCCCAAATAATGAAATAAATTATTACAGTGGGTCTTGTTTACACAGCTGAACAAATTGGCCTAACTTCCAAATGTGCCTTTACTGCCTTTATTTTCATGTACAATTTTTGTCAACCTGTGATCATACGGATGGATGTGTGTGCACAATGCTACAGTTTTTTTCTTTAATTTTTCATCATATTTAGTGCTACACAGTTCATTGGCTGGTACTCAGTCTTCTGTCAAATAGTTTGTAAAAGAACTCTTTTAATTAATTAACTTCTTAAAGCTGCCAGTCACTGACCCCAGTTCTGCCAAGTGTATTATTGGTCTCATGATAAAGCACATAGGTTTTATGACTGCCTTCAGTCACATCAGAGCCAGGGCAACATCTCCATGCAGGATGAAAGTAAAATAAAGCCTCTCAAGTAATGCTTCTCTGCATGCCAGCACTGGCACCCATCTCCTATGAGACTCACCAATCAATCTAGTATTGGATCCCATACTTATAACCAACCCCTAAATCCCAAATGGGCAACAAAGCAGCTATTTCAAGGCCCCCATGATTCACTGATAGAAAATATAGACAGCATTTAACATCCTAAGTCTGCTAACAGACCAACTCATGCATAATGCCAAGCAGATCGGTTTTCGCAGCACTGCTTGAAATGCAGAACATTTAGTCAGTCTGGAATAGACCTATAGTTACTGACACACATGAGGGAAGAGTATTTATACCTTTTTGGACCAGATGCTCAAACTTTCCCACCTAATAACCATACAACTCTAAGTAGGACTAGGAGTCGGTTCCAAGTCCAGCTAAATAGCAGTAGTCTTTATAACCCTTCTGCCCAAAAAAGGTCTGGAAATAGATTCTCATGAGGCTGGGAAAGCTGAAAAATACCTGATAAGGCACAGAACACTGAAAGGAAATTCATCAACCCCATCACACACATTAAAAAAGTAAAAGCGGATCCGCAACCACCAAAGCAGTTGTGTAAGCCCAGAGCAACACTTAGTGAAATCTAAAGAGCTGAACTGCACTTAACCAGCTCTGACCCAAGCTGCAAGTGAAGCACAGCTGCTAAATTGTTACCCTCAAACTCCCAAGTGCTCTACTAGTTTTCCTTACAGTCTGTGCTGGATCATGGCATGCAGGCTGAGCAGAGTAAAAAAAAAAAAACTACATGTGGTGACCAGAAATTCAAGTAATGACCTTAAAATGACTTGTAAGCAATTTTCATGAGTGCTCCAAACTTCAAGTAAGCACATACCATGATGCAGCTGCACCATTTTGGCCTCCATTCCTTCCAGCCTCTGATGAGACCTAGAGGAATGGAATTGTCAGGGAATGTTTCTTTTTTCTCTCTCTCTTTTTTTCTTTTTTTTTTTGGCCATCTCTCCATTTCCATCAGTTTTTGATTACCTAGCACCAAGAGACTGCTACCTTTCAAGACACAGCATGTCCCCAATCAGTGGGGAACACCAGGGCAATCTCAACCAGAGATGTTTCCATTAAAAAAGTATTAGATCTATAGGATAGATAGATCTATAAAGGCAGACAGGGAGAATAAGTACAACATAACTAAACAGCAAAAATGTCTGGTCAGTGCAGAAATAATCCAAGGGTTGATTATGAAACCATTCTGATATAACATGAACCCAAGCTGCTGGCAGAAACAGTAGTCCAATGCCACTTGACCACCCTGAGATGTTCATTCCCACTGCAAATATTGTACCAGTCCTGATAAGAAGGCTGATAAATTCCAGGGGAGGAAAAGATAACTGAAAACTACACAGACAAGCTTGGGGTTTTTGAGTTCCCCCCATGATGGATCAGCTACCTGGCCTGGCTGATGCTGTGCCAACTGCAGTGCTGGCCCAAGGGAGGCCAAGGGAACAGGCTGCAGCTCAGCCAAACACAACAGGCTCAGCTGGCAGCAGATAAACAGGTAATCAGGTGGAATCACAGTGTGGCTACAATCTTTTAACTTTTCCATTTAAGAAATGTTGCTGTCATGGAGCCTTCTACTAAATTGTTCATAATATTCCTGGCTGCACTATTCTGCAAGATGAAAATGCTATTACTGTCACGTTACCACCTTGTAACCAAGAGAACTAAAATCCAGTCTGTGATAAGACACTCTCAGATAAACACTGAATTCAAATAACCCAAGTTTTGCTGAAGCTTAGTAAATACATGGTTTTGAGACACTATCAAGAATAATGGAGTGACAATGGGACAGCACTATTCATTCTTTTGCATTCATGTCTTTTGCCATAATGCCTTATAAATATATTTGTCAAAATCTAAGAAGTTTTATGTGAAGGACTTCTAAAAGGGATACAATGTGTAATACACTGACAGACAAGGTGCTGGAAGAACTAAGGTTAGAGAAAGTTCAAGTGATCAATAAGTGGGAGGAGTTATAAAGCATAGAAACCACTCAGAAGCACTTCAGTACCTAAATATTAGAGCTTTGTCAATAATTTTCCTTCCAAACATTTTTCTAATAGCTTATTCCTTTGACCAAAAGCAAACATTTTCCTGTCCTTTTGATCTAAACATTTTTTCGTTTTTTGAGACCTGAAAAACCAAAGTGGTTTCCCGCAACTGAATACAAAAGAACACCTTTGTACATAGTATTTTTAAGAAAACAACCATAAATAAAACACATACACACAACCCAAAACAAAAAAAAAAGCAAACAAAACCAAAACAACAACCCACACTAAGAAAACTTAGAACATTTCAAAGAAGCTTTCACTTCCTCACACTTTCCTAAGTATAACTGTTCAGGGAAATTAAGAAAAAGAAGGAAGAAGCAATAAATAACTCAAACCCCTAGGAAACGGTTGGTGAAATGAGTGTATATTTACAATATGGCCTTTCAAAGTCCCCGCTGCCCTGCAGACAAAAAGTTTCTTTTTAATGGAGGCAGGGAGAGAGAGGGAAGAGAGAGAAGAAAAAGAAATAACTCACAAGAATTCCTCCCTACCTGGCTCAAAAACAAAAAAAAAAATAATAAAAAAAAAAATCATAAGTCCCGAGATCATACACAGCTGATGTCTAATGACCAAAACACTGAACTTTTCAGACCAGCAAGGAGGCAAATTCCATTTGCATTTCTTCTTTTTCTTTCCAAAGGGGGAAGGTGAGTAGAAACTGGCAAGACCTGCTCCTTGCTGCATAACAGGACAACAGCAATAGGCAAGAAAACAAATACAAACCTTCATTAACTAGCTCAAGTTCCTGGCTGCTCCCGTTCCAGGTCCAGTGCATAAGGCACCATACAATGCTATCTACACTGATGGGAGCATCCATTCCCTCAAAGCTTTGGATACTAGGTGGAGAGTCAAAGCCTGCAATATTACAAAATTTTCTGGGAGAAACAACCTCCCCAACTGTCAGGAAATTAATCACTTTCCCTCATGCCTTACCATCTTCCTAAAGATTGTAATTGGGAGTGTGCATGAAGGGCTGTGGAACAATGGGACAAGGCAGGGAGTCATCATCTTCTCTGAAAGGCACACATCAAGAACACCAAGTGAACTGTGTGTGCAGTGATCTCCTTTTCTGCTATTACTCCATCAGACAGGGATAACAGAGCCACACAGCTCTATCCACACTCTAAAGAATATAACTCAAGCACCTGCTGCTTCAGAGACCCAGAGTAGGAATCGAGCTCTTCCATACAATTCCCTTCTTTCAACCAAACAATCACTCCAAGCAGAGGGCTCTGGATTTCAAGGACTGCGTATATGTGTGGGCTGCGCACTCGTGTGTCTTGTACCTGGCTAAAAAACAAAAAGTGAAACAAAAAACAAACAGAAAAAAACCTCAAACGAACAACCTCTGAAAGCAGCACAAATAACTGTTCCAGTCATTTTGAATTTGTCCATCACTCTTTAGGAAGGATTTAGATATGTCTCTGAAGAACTCTTTGCAGATGTGTTGCTTAAATATGGCTAAAGCCTAGCTTTCAACAGCCAATTGACCCAGCATCTTCTGTCACTGGAGACAACTCTCATGGTAGTCTCCAGGATACAATCCCTCCTCCACAGTTCCCCCTGAAGACAGGCCATTTCTACTTTTCTCCACATAGTAAAGTGTGTCTCAGTAGATGCTCTCATTTCTGTGCAGTCAAGATCAACACTTATGATCACAAGAGAATTTCTGAAAGTTCCCTGAAAACATTTCATTTTCATCTCCTTTTTCCATCTATTGCTGCTATTAACCATCTTTATGTCAGTGATACCTCTTCTTGACAGCTCATCAGAATAAAATATCTGTAGTTTATTAGAGCTGGGATGATTGTGAACTTTAGGGAACAGGGACAAGATTGTTAACCTTAAGGAAACAAAAAGACCATAGGAATACGATCTTATCTTGTAGCACATAAGTGTAAACATACCAAAAAGTATCACCTAAGTGCACTGGTGCAAGCAAAGGAGAATCAGATGTACTTGGACACAATAGCCAAGAAGGAACCTGCTGGCTGTAGCAGGACAGGAGCTAGTCAGTAGAATCACTGCAATCTCAGACAATCTACACGGGTTACACAGAATAATCATCTCATTAAGTTTCTACAAATTACTAATTCCACCAAGTGTCAAGGTTAACAAGGTTCATGTTGATATCAGTGGTTTGGCACAGAGGAATTTAATACTTAGAGAATCAACCACCATCTGCATTACCGAAACATGCAAGAAATAAGATGTGAATGCCTCCTTTTCCCCCACTCCTACCATCAGGCAATCCCTACCCTATATGCAAGCTGTAACTACAGCTGCTCAGAAGTTTCTGACAGATTCCCTGCAGAAAAAGCACCAAATGAATGTGTTTTGCAGAAGCACATTCATTTCAGTGAGCCTTTTGCTGAAATGTAAGCCATCCTTTCCAGTCCTCAGCCAGCTGCCAGGAGAAATCAGCTGTGATGCGGCACAATGCAAAGTGCATGACACAGCTGAGTCTTCAGACCTCCAAGTATTAAGGCTTCCAATATGCACAGCTCTCCAGGTAGCATCTCCATTAACCTGGCAAAATCCAAGCATGTTAAAGCCTTGAAAGAGTGACATCAGCAACTCTGCAACTTCTAATCCAGTGCAACCTGGAAAAAAAAAGTGTTGCAAGTCCTCATGCAACTACATGGCAGGGCTTCCCCAGAGCTGACTTTCTCACAGAGTAATGCAGAAATACTCCTCCTGAAATATTAGTACCAACAGCACTATAAAGGACTTCAGAGCAGTCCCTGGAAAGCTTTTTTTTAATCTCATGTTTATCCTCTCTTTATTAATCACGTTTATTGTCACAAAGTCTGAAAAATCAAGTCTTCAGGCTCTTTACATCAGAGATTATGCTGGATGTAGCTGGAGCAAGTAGGTAGATTCATAAGTAAGATACCTCATTCTTATGCAGATATTTTCACAAACAAAAAGAAGATGAAATAGAGAACACTCCCAAGATGGCAAAAGAATAGTTTCTAAAGCACCACGCTTTTCTAACTTCTCTAGAAGCATCAGTTAGTTTCACAGTAATAACAGTAGACAATAAAATTCAGCTTTTAGGATTCCCAGTCACCAAACTCCCCAAATAAAAGAATTTCCTTCTTTGCTCATTTTAGTGCAAATGATTTTTAGTTTGTAGTCCCTCGAAAGAGGCAGTTGCAGCACACTTCCACACTAGCTGTATTGCAGAATTTCCAGAATAAGCAGCACTTTCACAGTTGTTTCCTCACTCACACCTATGTGGTCAGTTAATAAACCTCTTTAGATTAGCTCAGTTGGATAGAGCATGGTGTTAATAACACCAAGGTTGTGAGTTTAATCCCCATATGGGCTATTCACTTAAGAGCTGGACTCGATGATCCTTGTGGGTCCCTTCCAACTCTGCGATTCTTTGACACTTTCCAAACTTCAACTCAAAGAAGCATTCTCAACTCTGCCACCTTCAGTTACCATGAAGGAGCCACATCAAACTGACAGACTCATTTAAATGATCACCAGGGTTCCACAAGCAGTTACTGTGCTTTGGAGACCACCATTGTTTGGCAGATCAGTTTGGAAAATACAAAAGAAAGTTGGTTAAACATTACACCAATGTTAATTAGTTAACACAAGAATCTGTTTGACTCACAGTTTATTAAGGCAAGGTTGCTCTAGCAAAAAATCAATTACCTTGACTGTGTGGAGGGACAGTAGCTCTTTAAATAATTCAAACCTCATTGTAAGACCACATCTTATAACCCCAGAAGTCTCAGTGTTCAATAACCAAATCCTTTGCTAACTCAAATATCATGAAAATTGTCTTCCTCTGGAGAAATATTGCAATGAATCAGCAAGAACATAACTATACCACTATCTTCTAGAATACAGGAAATAAGAACTGTTTAAACTAGTATCTCTGAGACTCTTTCATGCTAAGTGTCTTCTCTTCTTGCAGCTGTTTGATCCCTGTGGGTATAGTGGAATCCAAATGGTCACAGAGAATTGCAAGATAATGACAATCGTAAGAAGTCACCAATTCATGATAGCATTAATGTCATAAGCCCTCTGTTACTAGCAAAGAGAGGAAAAAAAACCCCAGTGTTCAGTACTTCATTAAATTTTGCTGTTTTGAGATTTTGTTTCACTTTTTACTTGCCACTCACCAGGGTATCAACACTTATCACTCTGGTGGGTGCTGGGGCATCCCCTCTCTCCCTCTGTGCTGACCTTGCAGGTTTGCCAGTTTTTGGGAAGCTCAGCACAGTCTCCTAGTGCTATCCTTTACTCAGAGTACACCTACCAGAGCAATTCACTTCAGGCACTTTCAGGCACAAAAGCTAACCAGTAACTTGCACCGTAACAGACACAAACATTTGGAGAACTAGCCCAAATTCATCAATAGCACTCCCAGTGGAAAAATCTCATCAAGTTCACAGAATCACAGAATATTGTGATATTATGTAAAGGGATAATATGTAAAGGGACCCACAAGGATCATGGAGTCCAACCCTTACCCCTGCACAGGAGCATCCCCAAGAGTTACACCATGTTCCTGAGAGTATCATCCAAACACTTCTTGAACTCTGTCAGACTTGGGGCTGTGACCACTGCCCTGGGGAGCCTGTTCCAGTGCCCAGCCACCCTCTGAGTGAAGAACCTTTTTCTAATATCCAACCTAAACCTCCTGGACACAACTTCAGGCCATTCCCTCAGATCCTGTCACTGGTCACCACAGAGATCAGTGCCTGCCCCTCTTCTTCCCCTTACTAGGAAGTTGTAACTGCAATGAGGTCTCCCCTCAGTCTCCTCTTCCCCAGGCTGAACAAACCAAGTCACCTCAACTGCCCCTCATACAGCTTCCCTTCAAGGCCCTTCACCATCTTTGCTGCCCTCCTTTGGATGCTAACAGCTTAATATCTTTCTTACATTGTGGTGCTCAAAACTGCACACAATATTCAAGGTGAGGCCTCACCAGTGCAGAGTAGAACAGGACTATCACTTCCCTCGACTGGCTGGTGATGCTCTTTGCCTGATGCTTTTGCTGACCTTTATCTAATTCCAAAAAGCGGAGGATGGATCCTGGGTAATTATACCAAGCTGCTTTCCTTCCTCTCTTCACAATCTCTTGCTTTGCACAGAGGCTTTCCTTCCTTTTGCATCCCTCTGCCTACCTGCAGAGCCAAGGTGCAGGGGGCCAAAGCAGAACCCCCTCATATCTTTCAGTTAGCAATTTTCCATGGTTTGCAACAGGGAAATCAACATGTGTGCAAACCCCACTCCACTCACCAGCACCAATTCTGCATGGAGTTAAAAATGGGCTTTGACTCTGTCCCATTTGTCAAACAGCACTTCACCCTAGAAACCATGAGAGGTAGCAAAAAATTTTAGCTACTTTTTGCCAGGGTACTTAAGATGCTTTGTTACAGTGCTTGCTAGTGACAGCCCAGCTTAAGATGGACATGACAGTGGAGCACACATGGCAGAGGAAAGGTGAGCTAAGTCCATGCAATAAGCTTGAGATGATAGAAGCTCTTGGGTCCTTCCAAAAGAGACAGTTTAAGATGCAACTTTAACACTCATCCTCTATGAAATCTCTTAGTTACAGAGCATACACTAATAGGAAGAGTACTGTATTTCTCCATCTGTACTCCACAACATTTCCAAAATTATATCCTCTTTCCTGTTATCCTTCAAGCTGAATCCTTCAAGGCAGTAAGGAGACATCTGTGTAGCTCCAGAGGGGTCTACACAGCATTTTGTAGAAGCATTATGACTTCTCAAGAGAGAAAAGGCACTGTCATACCACAAGCTGCAATGGCACTAACAACTTATTGAATCCAGGGCTCTACACTGCTCCACACAAAAATCATTCTTGGCTGGAAGTTTGGTTTGAAGCAAAGCTGTTTGACAATTTTTGCCCCAACTATCAGACCTTGATGGTGTCCCAATATGCAGAAGATGAGAGCCATTTGCCTGTATCCTCTTTTAAGAGACTCCCCATCACCCATGTTATCAGAAAGGCCTTCCCTGGCATCCCAGCACTCTGCACCAAGCACAGCAGTCAGGCCTGCCAGCAAGCCACCACCAAGCATCTGTTACTTTCCAATGTCCCTTGCTCTTGGCACACTACCCTGTTCAGATCCTTTGATATATAAATCCAGATGCTGCTAAGACCAAGAAGAATTCCACTACGGCAAAAGATTTGGTTGAGGATAGATCACTAGCCTCTTGTTTAAGAACACCTGTTTAAAGGAAGGAAGATAATTCATTAAATGTCAGCTGCATTAAAAGAAACATAAGGAAGGCCAATCTGCATCAGGACAAGGGTCCATTTAACCCACTATCCTGTTTTGCAACAGTGGTCACTAGTGACACCTAAGGAAGAATGAGGTCAGGATAAGCGTATATAGCATTAACCCTAATACTCTCTCAGTATCTATTTTTCATCTGAAGAGAGAATTTGAGTTCTTTCTGGTGACTGAGGCTACAACAGACCAGCATGACAATTTACTACAGCTGAACAAAAAAACCCTGGAGTTTCTACCTGTAGTGACTTCATTTTCAAGATCAAAAATGCCATGAGATTTCCTTGGCTCTTTGCACAGGCCCTAAAGGACAAGCTGGCTTATCACGTTGTCTCCAGCAAGTACAGTAGAGTCTTGCAGTCTTGCAAGAGCTGATGCTCTGTGTCCCCATCTTGTCAACACCGGATAATGAAAAAACATTGTACACCTGCATAGATCCGGCATGCCATCTATCTGTAAAAAAACCACTGCTGGCTGTCTGGATCACAGCTGTTTAAAGATCCATTTGAGCTTTTCCATCTACCTGGTGCTACAGGGTACAGACAGGCCAATTATGAACAGTTAAGTCACCACACGTAAGAAATTACTGTTTCTCAAATGAGCAAAAGTAATTGGCCATATGCACACTCACAGCCTAGTCCCAAAGGCCAAGAAAATTGGCTTAACTTGTATTTTGTTGTAACATATTTTGCTACCTACTTGCAAGGGAGTAAAAGAACAACCACAAACAGTTACCATAGCTCAAGGCATCTGATGTTGTCAGTGATTTAAGAAGATACCCACAAGTTATCCATTCCCTGCCATGGTGAAATCTCTAGAGCTTGTCAGTGTTCCTTAGCTCCACCTCAGCAAACAACTCACACTTCAAAAACAAAATCAGTTTCATTCAAAACAGAAGCAAAGACATTGGTATTTCTGTAAAGACATAGAGGAAAAATGCAGCAGGGAAAACCAAACAGAATTACTTGCTAATTGCTCCTTCTCCAGATAATTGATCCAGAAGCATACCTGAAATTATGCATTTTCTTTCTAAAACACAGAAATTGAGCACATGAATAACTTGAGTTTTATGGCAAAACAGACTTACAGATTTACTTGTTTGCTGTAAAGTACGAGGGGGGGAAAATTCACATTACTGAGGAAAATGACCATAAAACAACTATACTTCACTTGGCTCCAAGATGAGGTAGGTACAGGGGGAAACATCCTCAGAAATACTGGATTTGTATTATTTGAGGGTCAGTTCTAATCCCAAAAGGGTAAATGGGTCACAGCAAAACATGAGATGAACCAACTCAACAAAATTCACCACTCAATAACATCCCGCCTTCGGTGCACATTAATCAGGCTGTGATGAGAGCTGGGGAAGAGGCAGAGAGCACATGTGGTTGCTATGGAGTTAAAGGCTTGAAGGAGATACAGGGAAACAGCACAACTGCATGGAACAGAGTTAACTCTTAAACTGCCTCTATCTAAACACCTTTCTGGCCAGCCAAATTCATGAATACCTGTTCTAAGAGAGACCTTTTAAATATCCAAGAGTTCCCAGGAACAGTCAAAATCCAATGGCCAAAATCCACCAAGGAAGAGTAGTTGCTCCACACTGAATAATAGCTGAGACTGGCAAACAACAGCCAGATGCTATAGAAGCTGAGTAAGGGTTGAGGGATTAGAGGATGGAGATGGACAAGAAGGGAGGGTCATGCTTTGGAACATGCAATCTCTGCATCTACCAGACTCTACTGGCCTTTGTAGCTTAATGCTTTGATCTGTCACACACAGGGGAGCAAAAGTAACTCCTAGAGATCCATGCAGAGATTGAGTTGCCCCCAGATAACAAATAGGGGCACCACCATAAAATTTAAGACATCTGTGGTTCAGGTATCTATCTGAGCAGCTGGAAGTGCACTGAGGTCCTAAGAAGCCCAGGCACATCCTTTCCTCAAGAAAACACACCTTGAAACGTTTGGACATTTTCTGCCCCATGGCATCATTCAGCACTATTGGAAAAAGCCACCCCACTTGCTGGTGTGAGTGCAAAGAGTCCCATACAGGCAAGGGTTGGGATGAGGCTGGCACTGGACATGCTACTTGCACAATTTGGTTCCATGGCTAAACAAGGAAGAGCTTCTTGGAAGACAATTTCTTGAAGCAAAAGGTTTAGGGGTGGGAAAACGCTTGTGGCAGACGAGGCAGATGAGGTAAAAAATCCTGAAGACAGTGCCAGACACATTGGAGCTGATGACTGAAGTCATAAATCATATTTCACAGATAATCCAAGCAGCCACTTCCAGATTACAAGAAGCTGCTGCACTTCCAACTCCCTGCAGAGTTTCCTAGCAGGGGGTGTCTGTGTGTGTGTGTGTGTGTATATATATATATGTGTAGATAATCAGCAAAGTTTCTATTTTCTCCTGCCTACTTAAGGCAGTCTTTTAGTGTGCATCCTCCTACACTGCTATTTTTACCTGCTTCTAATCAGTGTGTTCTTAAACATTGAGAGGCTCAGAGAAGAGCAGTTCAACTCCCTCAGTGCACAGCCCACAACACACTGAGTAATACCTGGATGGCAGCTCTTTTCCCAGCACCCAAGATATGATGCCTTCTGGAGCACAAGGGAGAGCAGGTGGGCAAGGTCTGGGGGATCTCCTCTCATTCACAGGAGGCTGAGCTTGAACTGAAGGCTCTCTGAGCAGGGGTCATTAGCACCGTAAGGAGTCAGGCAGAGAGGACTGGATTCAAAGTCAGATTTTTCAACTACTGATGTAGTAAACAATAATACTAACAATAATCACAATAGCTGGGTAAATGCATATACTACATAATTTTCTTTTCTACTTTTTATCCCCTCTCAGCATAAAGCTTTCAGTTTTCACTTCGGTTCACTTCACTACTAGTTTGCCAGACCCAAACATGTCTGATTTCAGCCTTACTGTAGGCATTAAATCCTGTGAATAAAATTCTCAAAGGGACAAGATGTCTCAGTCCTTGTGAGGAGCCCCTGAGATTAAGGTAAAAAAGAGTCCAAAACCAATAGGTAAATGGCACCAAATGGCTCTTTGACCAGTGAGCTGCACTCTCGGTTCTTCTAAAGGCCTTATTTAGTGGGGCTGTTTTCAAATGTGCAACACCGCAGAAGTGGTGTGTTTGTATGGGCTACAGGGACATCCCCTGTGCCAGCACAAACACTGATCACAGTTTGTCTCTCCTCATCCATTGAGCAGCCTTGCTCTGAAAGCACATAATAAATTCTTTCTTGATTTTCAAGAACAGGCAGTTCTTCCTTCAAAGTAATAATTAATTCACCTGATTTTGCAAGTCATTTCCTCCCTTGCAGCAGCATTAAAAATAGAAAAAAATTCCACAAAGGTCAAAAATACCAAGGGCCAAAATTCCAGGTCACACATAACACAGAACCAGCTGCGTTGCCCCAAAACCCAGCCACACTAAACATTTTTAGAAACAGTTGAAATTACTTATGAAATGTTGCCAGCAAGAACCAGGTAACTGAATGGCCACGAGTATCATGTTTGAGAAAAATGTCATGTTGGTCTTCATGAGAGTGGTCTGAGCAAGTCTCGGTTTTCTGTCAACACGTACTCTTTAAACCTCTGACATTTTAAAACTTGACCCTATGGATTGATTTTAGGCAGTTCAATATAAACATTCAGCATATGATACTTGATATTTAAAGTCCCTAGCTCAGATTATAAATGTTGACAGATTTATCTGTGACTGCATTGGAAAGTCTCTGTCCTCCTATTTAAAGTTTCAGCATTTCCCCCAATTTAGTAAATTTATCAAACAATTTATAAAGTTGCTCAAAATATTTAAAACTTCTTTTCCAACACTGTACAACCAAAAAAGCAATTTCCTTAAAAATTTCATAGAGTACTGTCATAAAGTTCTTTGATTAAAACTGAAACTTTCAAGAAATTTTCAATTTTCTTGGCGAATTGATTGAAAACCACATCAATAGTAATTCTGTAATCACTCTCCTCTCCCATGAGTCTTACACAGACTCATGGTATTGATTTTATTCTCACTTTAAAACTAGAAGACCATGTGGCTGAAATCTTTAAGTAAAAATTCTTACTCAATTGAACATTTGTCATAAAACTAGTAAACAGCAATGTGAAATATTAAAAATAATTTTTAGTAGGACTAATATTTTTCAATGACATCAACTAAACATGAAAAAAATACTTTTGAAAGCAAAGTCACTATAGACAATATATTAATAAAGCATTTTAATAGATTTCGATTCTGCATTCCTCCTTTTTTTCTTTCTCCTTCCAGCTGCAAAAAGAGCACAAGCAATTTGGTAGAAAATATTTTGGTATAAATTTTTAATAGTTTCCTGACAAAATATTAACATTCCTTACTGCAATTTATTTCCTATGAGCATCAACACCAGCAATCAATGGAACTTGACCAAGGAAGCTCAAGTTCACCCAGTGCTCTCTTGCCTGAAACAAAACAAAGACAGCAGGCTGTATAACTTCAAACTCTCTACAGACTGCACTCCATTAGTATTTATTTAAGTAATAGCAGGATAACACCATTGAACGAGAGTGCTTAACTTAGAGGGAAATAGATCGCAAGTAGCACAGGTTACACTGCAATCCTCTGTTACCTTTTCATACTCTGCATTCAGGGATTGCTGCAGCTCTGCCACAGATGAACGGAAGGGCACAAGGACAGAGCCGTGCCCCAGCACCTGATCCAGATCAGACTCAGCTGGATACACACAAAGGAGGAGCTGGTCCTTTCCCCTCTTCCCAAGTAATTCACGCCTAGAAGCAGACCATTTTCCCTCTACATTCCAACCATTATAATCTAAGCAGGCAAAACAACAAGGAAGAATCACTTTTTTTTTTTTCAGTCACATTCACAGTAACATGCATATCAATATGTAAAACAAACAAGACATTGCCTGGAAATTCAGAAAAAAATGGATGATATCTTTTCTGAGACAGTCACTACATAAATGCATTTCACAGCCTAATACTACAACACAAGTGACAGCTAAAGAAAGATAAGTCAACTCCTGTTTATCTTTTGAGATAAAAAGGCTTCAGACCAAGCCTTGGGTGGTGGTCACAACTACACCAGAGTCTCTTGTAGTGATAAGCAAAATCTGTCTTCTAGCATGTGGAAGCAGGCTGCCAATGTTTGGTGGCAAAACGTAAGCAACAAGCACCAGAAACAAGAGTGCAAATAAGCAAGAGGGAAGCAGTTGCTATCTGGAGCAGTTATAGGGGTCAAGGCTGGTGTGATCACTCAGCACATCATCTGCTTACATCCTTCTATTCATAGTCAAGATAGATCATATACAACTTCTATGATTCTATGAAACATAATTAATCTATTTACTACCATCAGTTCTCTCTGGAAACCACCTGCATAGAAGTAAAAGTTTCTTTACTACAAAGTTTTGTCTCCTTGACCTGAAGTGATTTTCTTCCTCACAAATAGATTACTACCTTCTGCGAAGCCAATGAGACAAATCCAAATATCTATGTTGTTCCTCTGTGCAATCGTTGGGGCATATGTCTGATACCATCAGAGAAACATCTCTGAGGTTAAATAGGGCATGAACTTGAAGATTTCTCCCACGATAATTTGTAGTGAAAGAAGTTCTGTATTTCTGCTCCTCAGTGGATTTTGATGTCTCTCTGACAATGTAGTTAATTAGAGCTTGGGACTTAACCAATTTATAGGACTATGGTTTTACTGTGGATGAAAATTTAATCATGGAAACCAAAGGCAGGTCACAGAACCACATTTCTCCCTCAAACTTGAAAATTCTTGGTGGAATATAGTGGCCCAAAAATTGCCAACATGGCGAGTCTTGATCTGGGCACTACTTTCTGTAGCACTACTGGACTCAGTCCTCACTGCTACTTGGCCTCTCTACTCCCATCTTCCAGCTTGGCTCCCAACTGTTTCATGTCCCTGAACCATCCAATCACTACTACCTTCCCTTCTCCCATTACCTCTTCACTTGTCTCACGAGAAGGTGGCAGGTAATTGCCAGAGATCGTTAGCGTAGGTAGGAAGGAAATTTTCCTTTCCTCTTTCCATTATGCTTTTCTTCTAGGCTAAATACCCAAAGGATTTTAAGTCAGCTCTAGTCCCTGATGAATCATCAGCTAACCCTCCAAAGAACCTGCCTCCTTTCACCCCTGCAGCATTTTACCAGCCTCATTCAAATCCCCCAGTGATGCAGGACACCCTCTCACCATCAGCCAGGGAGCCAAGCTGAGTGCATTGATTATTCCCTAGACATTGCTTTGAGGCAGATCAACTAATCAGGCAGAAAAAAGCTCTGGGGAAGCTCCAAGGACTCTGCCATTTTCCCTCACTGCCAGCTCCTTGGGCCATGGCTAGAAACAACACAGCAGAGACAGAATAAGAACCTGGATTAAAAAGGACATGTGGTTGGCAGGAGTTATTGGATGCAACGGCTCTCTCAACCCCAAACACTGGTGTATTATCAACACCCTTCTGGCTACAGACACAAAGCACAGCACCACGAGGGCTGCCTTGGCAAAAATTCCCTCCATCCCAGCCAGATCCAATACAGCATCCTTAGCTGCAGACTCATGAATTATATCTTTCAGTGTGCTTTAGGATACACCCAAATATCCAGAAATTCTTCCTTTGGATAGATGGCTTCAATTGGAAAATTAAATAAACTAGGAAAAATTTTTCTGGGAAGAGGAGGAAAACTCACTAGTTGTTGGTAATTAACTAGCATTTCTTGTGAGCCTTATCCAGCTGCTTGGCAACTCAGAAAGTCACACAAGAGAGCAAGGGGCAATTGGACAAGTGACTTAACTGGATGCTTCCTGAGCAGTAGGTTTAGGTGGGTGAGGGAAATCTTTGGTGTATTCCTACATCTTCACCATCCTGTACTGGTATTACAGGCCCCAAAGAAGTCCAGGTAGACTTTGGACAACTTCTACTCAATTTGAATGGAACAGTTGAAAAACAATTGCTCAAATTAAGAAAGACAGACTTACTTTTGCCCTTCATTTGTTATGTCTATATTAGTAAATAAAACAGGGTCCATTTTCTGCTCCAGAGAACACCTGGCACTTGGTCTGCCTCTATTTAGCTAAACTTTTTTCCCCAAGACAAGGTGCCAAAAGGAAGCATTCTTGAGCTACTCTAACCCCTAAACCAGGACTGAGTTTGTCTGAAAACGTTCTTTGGCAAGGGACTCAACCATGCTGGGGGGACACCAATGGCAAAATCATCACACTCCCACATCAGGCCAAGCGTTCAGGAGCAGTCAAAATCCAGGAACATCCTGGGTGCCATGTGAAATGATGAAACAGGTAAGGCACATCCCCCCTCAGGTGGGGCCCTTGGGTCCCACAGTCAGAATTTGCCATCATTCACAGGGCCACAGCCACAAATTGAATGGAGCAGAGTCACTGGCTGGAAGCCAAACCTTTGACAGATTAGCTCTGTACCAGTGGCAGAAAATCTGGTCCAGAGAGATTAAAAGTGCTCTGCCCATCTTTCTTTGGCAATAACCTCCCAGAGGTGGATGAAGTGTACAAATCTGCTATTGGCATTAGGGAAGGTAACAGAAAGACAACAATGCTTTGTAAAAGCAGCAGCAGTCTAGGTCAGCCCTGTGCCTGGCTCTTCCACACACCTTTCCCTCTAACTGCAGTCTTTCCACTATAAGGAACTTGTCTTTGCAAATAGACCTGGCTCTGGCAGAAAAATAATTTTCAATACATTTTCTGGGGGTGCTTTGATACCAAGAAAGAGTTAAACAGTGGCAACACCTGACTGGACTTTCCACTTTCTTTTTATCACTTTAATTAAAAAAAAAAATTGTTTGGAAAAAAAAAGGTGTGTGTGGGGGGAAAGCAAAACAATACCCACATATATAAAAACAGAGTTCAGATAAAAACAATTTTGAAATCTGATGGTTGTGTAGCTCCAAAGGCACAGTAGATATTAATAATTCAACAAAATATTATAGTCATTACTATATTTTGCAATATCACTACAGTGTGTTTTAGCAGAATTTCTCTCCAAATCTCATTGCAGCAGCCATTAATAAATAAAATGCAATTCACTGTATTAAATGTGTTGTTTAAAGGCTAAATATTTCATCAGAACTAATTCATTTTAAATAATCAGACTAGGACTCTCCTCCCAGCACCAAGAAAAATCTCAGTTCTGTACACTTTCTACACTTAGAAATGAAATTATGTTTCAAAAATCAAACCATAAATTGAATTCAACCCAAACATCTACACAGCAGCTCTTAGACTATAACCCCCTGCAGACAGATGGGATCACATTCAAACAGGCCACAGGTCTCACAACTTTGTTATGCTGTTTTTGCCACCCAGGAAAATTAAGATTGAAAAAATACAATAGAATTATTTGCATTTATTGCGTCCCTTGAACAGTGGCCAGTGCGCGATTCCCTGCGGGAAGGAGAAAGAAAAATCATGTGAGTCCAGACCTCAGCTGCCAACAGTTATAGATTACAGTGCTCATCCTGTGCTTTTCACCAGTCAGTCTCCACGGGCTCTGCAAAGGAGATCAGTTTCCTCCTGTGGGTGGGGAAACTGAGTCACAGCTTGTCAGTGGTTAATGGAAAGGCTAAAGGATGAGTTCCTACCTATTTCTCCATTGTGCACAAGCAATGCACATGTCTGCTCTGTCCCATTGCCTCCGAAGGCGCTCATGACTTCACTTCAGCTGCAGCTTCATTTTGGCAAATGTTACCATTTTTTGACCCTCCTAAAGCTTTTCCTTGGATCTCAGGAAAGGTGATTTAGATCTGGAGTGCAGCTCCTCCACCCTCAAACACACCCAACCTCCCAATCTACCTAGTCATAAACTGGTGAGTTTCTAAGTCAGGATGAAGAAGAGGGAGTTTGATTTTAGTTTCTGTCAAGTGGTATTATTAGCAAAAAATGTTACAACTCCCATATTGATAAATAAATAAACCCCAAAACTAACCAAAACCAAACAAAGAAACAAACAGAAATCACACTTTACAGTTTGAAGTTTTCTGTTTAAAAACTTTTCTAAAAAAAAAAAAAAGAAAAAGGCAAGAAACCCCACCACACGCAACCAAAAAAACATTCTCTAAACTAACTGTTATTTTCCAGCCACCTCCAGAACAGCATGTAAGCATCCACCCTGCTGACTGACAAACTGACGTCAGCAAGGTAATTCCTGTAATTAAAACAAAATAACATAACCTTACAAGCAGGCCCTGCATCAGACACTGTAATATCTGTTTTTACCCATGGAGCTCACTGCTTTCCTCCAAGAAGAGCACATAAACACTGCAACCTTCTTTTACCTGACTATACCAAGACACAGCATAGCACATAAAATCAGGGGGAGTAGTATCTTCAAGCATTACTTTTTACAGTAAAATAATAACTTAATAAGGCCAGCATATCTCCTAAATTGTGCTGAATTTGCTTTCATAACTATATAATAAATGTTTCAGCTTAACCTTTTAAAACCAAAATCTCAGCTTTTCCATATTTAAAAAAGAAATCCTTTAAAGAAGTCCTTAAAAATTTGGAAGACGAGATTTTTATTTGGTTGATTGGTTGTGGTAGTGTTTGTTGGGTTTTTTTTAAATCAGAATAAAAGTCTGAATTTGGTCCGAATCAAAATTCGGGAGACCTATTAGGGGTTAAGCCCAAACAATTTCCATTCTGTGAACTACCACACACGCACTCAAAAACACTACGGTGAGCAGTAAATTATTTGCAGAGCTCTCTGTCCTACATATTCTTGATTTCAGAGAGGTGCTAGATATGCCAGACAGAATTCAGTGCCAGATACATCTGTGCTACTGGGCAATGTCAGACATGTGACATTGGGAATAGATGGACCTTTGGACTCATCCAGCACATCTGATCTTATGTTCCTGGGCACATGTCCAAACCCCATTCAACTCAATAGAAATGCAGAGAATTCACTGGCTTTGAGTCAGATCTTATATGACAGCGGACAAGAACAACTAGAAATATTCAACCTGTCAAAGAGAAGAGTTAATAGGAACTTGCTCTAATAAATACACCACCTTTACCGCACTGTCTGTATGTGTTTGAAGTCAGTCAGCCTCAAGTGCTAAGGAGCCTTAACTCCTGAGCCAAAATCCAGATTATTTCTCTAGACTTTCTCCAAGGCCTTGTAAAGCCCTGGCTGCACCCCTCAGATGAGTCAGCAGGACCTGAATTGGAAGGGAACCTAAACTCAGGGCCAGCAAAGGACCAGCGCAGCAAGGCTGGAGAGGTCCCTGCCAACCCAGGAACTTGGAAAGCTGATTCAGAGCTCAGGCAATGAGCAAAGCAGCAAGAGAACGTGCCACACCATAAGCCAGGATGGTGTCCACTGAGTTTGGACACTCTTCGGTGGAACTTTGCAAGTGAAGCCCTCATCATCATTCAAAGCTGCTCCTAAAGGGCTGTATTGCTGGATTGCTCAGCCCCTTCAAGAGACAACCCTCTGCTTCACCACACAGCTTGATGGCTTATGACACTTTGTAATTTATCATAGTGTTAATGATTTTCTGGTTGCTGTCTGTTATGAAACAAGGTTGAAGGACAGCCTTGCAGATGGAAGAGGCTTTCGAATTCCATCCTGTCCAAGCCTGCCAGCCACCAGAGAAGGGGAAGGCATGTGGGTCTAATTCTCATTTTACTGACATTTCATCAGTGTATCAGCGCCGACTTTTAAGATATTACTCTTGCCCTACTCAGCATCAGGAAGATGAAAAATATGCCCTTGAAATAAAACATGCTGCTCTGACAGAAGCCATTGCTTCATCAAGCTAAGGTTCTTATCAAGGAAAGATTTTATTGCAATACCAAGGATTTAAACCAAACACAGCAGTTTCATTAAAGAGAGAGAACAAAAGACAAACCAAAGTGTTCCAGTGACAAGTTATTCCAAGCAGAAGTGCAGGATCCAGAACATCATTTCCAGTCTGGCAAAGAGATCACTCACGACACTTAGTTTGTCTGGCCAAGTCTGTGTACTATTTATCTATGCAGCCAAAAAAAAAAAAGGAAAAAAAAGGAAAAAAAGTTTCCTCATAGCAGCTGTTTCTACAACAAGCAGAGCCTGCAACCCCAGCTCAAGGCTACAGCATAGCATGATATTTAATTGTCTGGTTTGCTATTTTATTACAAGCTGCTCCTTCCTTCCAATTGACATGAAGGAAGGTGTTTGTGACCTCTCAAAACAGCAACCCTTCAAAAGCAGTGAAGATAATTAGTAAAGCAGTGAACTGAGAGACCACAGTTGCCTGAAAGACTTTGAGAGACTTGATATGCACTAGGAATGGATACCCATCTTCCCCCAGGCCCAGCACACTATTTAGAATGTATTTTCACATTGAGGTTTTTATTAGAAATATTCCAGAAGAATAGAGACTTGGCAAGTGTAGCTTGGCAATTCTCACCCTGAAGTGTCCAAATCACTGGTAGACAATGAACATCACTGTTTGCATCTCTAATGTCAGCAACACAAGCACATGCTAGTGCACTCCAGCAAATTTGCTCTTGAACAACCCAATTGCCCACCAATGCAAGAAAGGGAGAAAGATACTTGCCTACACTGCAGCAGTACCTTAGTCTTCCTCCCTTAAGTCACAGACTTAGTCATGTTCCCCACAATCAGGCAACTCATTTTCACTGTCCCAGGCTCAAGACAATGGAAAAGAAAACACCAGACAAATGATGAAAAATAATAATAATCAAGGGCACAAAGCCAAGGAGATACAGAAAGACCCACACTGGCAAAACCAAGGCTGCACACAGGAATATTCACATTAGGGTCCTGCCCACACTAGTATAAATCAAGCTCCATGGAAACAACACCAGCACAAAATTATCACAAACCAGAGTGGATTTTGGAACACGAACATCAGCTGAACAGTATTCCTTAAAAGGCTAATATGTTTTTACTGAGATCCTTCCTTTCGCTTCAGTTAATGGCAGGACAGACCATTTAGCCAGTGGTCTAAGCTTTAGCTTGCATGACAGCAATTTATGTATCGCTGGCAGATGAAAACAACCCATTCAACCGAAATAAGGAGGAGAAACACCTCCTGGAAGCATTTCTTTGCCCAGTCCTTGTCTGAGACAACTCCAAGTATCATTCAGTCATGGCATGTCTAACCTGAATTGACCATGTCCCAGACTCCCGGGAGCCAGACTCCCTAACTCTGAATAATCACTTTTCTCCCTTTTCTCCCAGCAGGGCTTAGACTTAGGCACAAAGCAGCACAGCGTAAAAATACTCTTCAAGGTCTCAGTAGTTGTGCATGCCTTGCTCGGGGAACCTTTTCTTTTTTTACCCCTCTGGTGCTAATTCCATCTATTAGGTTCATTCTCTGTCCCTGCCCTGGGCAGAAGCTGCCATAGCAGAAGGATACATAAGCAAAATGCATCAGGACAAGCCAAGAACAAGTGTGCCTCTAGAGGGAGAGCATTTAAATAAAGAATGAACCTGAAAAAGCTACCAGCTTCCCTGTAGCCAGCACTGTCTGTCAGCACAAATTCACCACAAGGGACTGTCACATAGGAGCAAAACATCTCCTGACCCCACATTCAGGAGGGACAAAATGACTAGTGTGCCACCCCAGACACTAGCACAGGCTGGTGTCAAAAAGTCAGAAACAACAGAAAAGACCACATCTTCCTCACAATAACCAATCATCTATGGTCTGTAGAAACAGGTTGGAAGGGAATGCCCACACTGGCTCCTCCTCAAGCAGTTCAAAGTCCATATATGCAGATGAAAACAAATGGCAATGTTATGTCATTTGTATTACATACACCATCTTTTAAAGATAAAGATTTGTGCAAGGTGCTGTATATACACCTGGTTCAGGCAGAAGCCTCTCTTGTTCCCAAACGTTACCTCAAAGCACAGATTTCTACTTATCTCTTAAAACCCTACAACTTCACAGATGTTTTCTGAGAAAAAAGTGCTTTTAGCACAGGACAGAAAAGGTTGCATGGACAGACCCAACTAATTGCCATCTCTTTTCCACCTTGCTACCATTTTCTCACATCTCCTGATCAGTTAGACATGCAGATGAAAGCAAAGCAGAAATAAACCCAGGCAGGACATGCTTTATGGGAGCTCCAAATCCAGCACACAAACAACCACATTCAACCTACGGAACCTGTGTGTAAGTGAGGGCTGCCAAGATTCAACCATGACAGGCACAAAACCCTTCACTCTGGCTCATATCACAGAGGCTGTTTGAGTCACTGTCACTGTCCGAGGGCCACTGCAAAAGAAAGAGAAGGAAGGGACCTGCAGTACCACATAACAGCATCAGACCACATCAGTTACAGCAGGAAGCTGTAGAGAGGGAACTGAGGAAAAGCAGGCAGAATCAGACTATGGCCCCAGTTCATCCCTAGTTACATGGTACTTACATTTTTTCTAGTTAAATAGTTATATATCTAGTACTACAGTTATCAGGTCACATACCCTTACACACACATAAAGGTAGGCACAATATCTTTTCATTTTCGAAAACAATTTTGGTGGGTTTTTTTGGATTTTTAAGCACATAGTGATTCAAATGGGACTTTAAAAGACATAAAAAAGCGCAGGAAGATCCACTCTGTCCCATCCCATCCCGCTCTCTGGTGCCCACATGAAGCTCATTTTGATAAACACAGATACTGCAAGTTTTGTTCTGTTAAACCTCTTAACTACCAAGGGCAATAAATGTTACAGACAACTCTTTTAAGTAAGAATGCACAGCATTAAACAAGGTGTTTCCCCATGAGCTGTGAAACAGTAACAACAGTTTTGCACTCTTTCACACAGGTATTGACTCACTTCTGTGTCCTCACTCGTTCCATAGATTAGCACTTTTCTCCTCTAGGGTGAGCACATGAAGAAAACTCTGTGACTAATTCCAGCCCCAGTCTGAGAACTCCTCCAACTAGTCAGTGACTTTCACTAGCGTTAACCTTTATCTTTAGGGAAGAAAATAAGAATCTCCTTTTTTACAGAAGGTGTGATGTTCTCAAATGATTCAATATTTTATCATCTAACATTTGATCTCATTCTGCAGAGTTAAACCTGTCTCTTTCCCCTTTCTATGAGTTGTCACTAAGACACCTTCTCCCCAATGCAGTTTTATATCTGTTTACAGTAACACTACAGGAAGCACCAATAAATAAATAAAAAAATAATTGATAATAATAATAAAAAATTACATCAGAACAAAACCTCAGTGTAACTCAGAAAGGTAGGCTTTGTTACTTGTAGCCTGTGAGGAAGGAACAAGTAATGAAGATAATTAAAAGAAAAGAAGGGTAGAATTGAGACAGCAACAAAGGTGCTGTACAAGCAGACTGAGAATGATACACTACCAGCAATGTTGCCCTTTGATTAAAGGAACAGAGTTTCCAGGCAGGCTAGCAAAAACCAACATGAGCATTATTAATTAAGAAAATTAAGGACTCCTCAGAGCTGATGCTGTAGTTGCAGTTTAGTTGCATTCAGAAAGAAACAGTTTTTGCTTTGGATCAGCAGACTGTGCTGTCTGTGAGCTAGCGTTGGAGGGATAGCTTTGGAATCTGTTGACCAATCTGAGCTGAATTCAACAGAGCATACAAGGTCACAAAGGTGCAGAATTCCTCTAAGTTCAGCTGAGTGAAGAAGCAGGTCCCAAAATAATATCTGGCCTGAAACATAAGCCACCCAGTGTCCACTTTCACAGCTGGCAAGACTCCAGCTGATTGATGCATCAACCACAGCCAGCCCTCCAGCATACCTGTAATGCTCAGCCAAGTATGCCTTGTGCCACTTTTCACCCTTCCAAATGTGCAGCAGAATGAGGGATCATGACAGAGGTGACAGGAAAACACTGAAAGATAGAAGAGTTCTGGAAGGTCATGCAGTTAAGCGATCCCTAACTTCTGTTGCTTAACAAAATGACCAGGCATTTTACCCATTTCCTGATTCTTCAAAGAACAGGCAGCTCTCAAGGCCAGATAACTGAGTGTTCAGTGTGGTTAGTGGGGCAGAGCCTCAAAAACACTGAGAAATCATAATCTGGCCCGATGCCCTGACCAGGCCTTTCACTGCCGTATTCCATATTCCACAGTCTTCTGAAAGCCCTTCTGTTCAAGACTCAGCTACCCAGAAAGTTGGGCCAATGATGGCTGAACCATCTCTATTATACCTCTGTAAACCTGATACAGACATTGTGACTGTATGGGACTTTCTCCTGGTGTTGCTCCAATTGTTGCCAAAGTACACTTGAATAAAGATTCTCTCTTTTCTGAAATACCTATTCTTTCAAGTAGCTTGGTTCTCACATTGGTTGGCAATCTCACCATCTCATGGGCAAGCTTTTTTTCAGGTCAGATGGCAAACATAGCTTTTAGAGACCCCCTGTCTGATATGTAGGTCTGCCTATCTGCCTCTTCCACCACACACCAGGAGCAAGGTTGCCCCTGCACAGGGTCTCCATGGTCCTTTACATGCAGGCTCACCAGTCTTGTGCCTTGCACCAGGCTTTTGGACAAACAGAAGCAAAATCCTGTTCCACTGCAAACACAGAGTTCCTGCCAGTTCAGATCAGACAATAGATCTGTCCAGAAGTGTCAGATCCTAGCCCTAGACACCCACCTGCACCTCCATCCATGCTCCCACTACAGTGTCAAGTGCTACCAATATTTTGCTGTTTGGAAACAAAACTGGAAAGACACTTTGGGTGGCAGAACAAGGACCAACACGGGGAAACTTAGCCCAGGCTGCATTCAAGAGGGCAGGAGGAAGATCTATTTGCCCCACCTTACCCAGGAGTACTTCACCTGCACCTGGTGTTGGGCAAAGACTTTTCCCCTTGGATTGTAAAGTGTAATATGAAGGGTGGGGAAGCCACCTTAAAGATCCCAAAAACTTCTAAGACCCTTGAACTTTGTATCCTACTACATCACCCCATGAAAGACTGCACGAGCAGCCACACAAACCTATGTGTGCTATCATCCTAAANACATTACCTTTCACATACTGCCCCAGCCCTCCACCTTGTAGAAGACCGACATGGGTAAACTTAGCCCGGGCTGCATTCAAGAGGGTAGGAGGAAGATTTGTTTGCCCCATCTCACCCAGGAGTACTTCACCTGCACCTGGTGTTCGGCAAAGACTTTTCCCCTTGGATTGTAAAGTGTATTATGAAAGGTGGGGAAGCCACTTTAAAGATCCCAAAAACTTATAAGACCCTTGAACTTTGTATCCTACTACATCACCCCATGAAAGACTGCACGAGCAGCCACACAAACCTATGTGTGCTATCATCCTAAATTATTCCAACTCACTACAAACAATCCACATAATTCAGTCAGCTCCCACTCCCCTCAGACAGATGTGACTCCTCTCCTGTATGTATTCCCAATGAAAGCCCAAATTCATGGCCCTCACAGTCTCATCACGTCAATTCTCATCCAGCTCAAAAAGAACTGCAATTTGAAATTAGTCAATCTGTGAAGCCAAGCAGGTAAGGGGTTAGAACAGCAGACAAAGATGCTCTTAGAACACCTCCAGACAGAACTTTGAAGTGCTTTATCAATCTGTTAGTGATTTTAGCTGAGCATGTTCTACTTGTCTATTATAAAGAGCTCTGTTCTTTCCCTTCGTAGCTCCTCTTTTCACCTAATTTTCCTTTCTTCCATGCAATCTCTAATAAAAATGAAAATATACACAGCATCTGAGCTGTAGCAAACAAAGTAAAATAGCTCCTTTTCATTAAGTAGCTGTATCAATACTGATCTGCAGCACAACCCAGAGTAGATCTCTCCTTTCTTGCATGCCTCAGTTTCTCAAAAAAAAAAAAAAAAAGAAAAAAGAAAAAAAAAAAGGCCTATACTACTGACCTTCCTTTTAACAACTTTTGACACACACAGCTGAAGTAGCAGCAGAAGACCTTTGTAAGTACAATCACGTCTGTCATTCTGCAAGCACAAAACTGGCAGGATTTGGTGGTAAAGGACAGGAAGCCTGGAACAGAGAAATACCCCCATATACGCTGCCATTCATCCCACTGCCTTGTGCAGAAAGAATTCACCCCACAGCTGACAGGAGCGAGTAAGGCCTGCAGAGAGGCCAGGTCAGCACCTCATGGTATTGATCACAGCTGGGGGGAATTTTTCAAACAAACTGCAGGGAAAGGTTAACAACCAATTAGAGCTCACACTCCCTCCTTCCTGCACCCATAAGGTCATAAAGCATTTTTAGCAAGAGCTAAATAATCATGTTTTATACATTCCCTTCCACTCAACAGCTTTTGCAAATGTCCATCCATTTTAAGCCTCAGCAACAGGCCTTCATGTGAGTTAACTCTTCCTTGTAGGTGGGGAAATCTCAAGACATGGGACAACACACAATCTCATTAGGCACAAAGGCAAGATCACAAATCATGAAAACAACCTGCATGCACAGCTTGTTCTCCTCTGACAGCCAAGGAAGAACATCTGAACTCAACCCATCCTTTTCTGTCTGCCTTGAAAGTCAGCAGGAGCTCTGTGCTAAGTCTTCACCTTCACTAACCACCCACTGGGGTCCTCTACCAAATCCCTATGAGGGGTTCAACCCATTTATTGAGCCTACCAGCAGCACCACTGAAGATGCACCAGCAGTGCCCACATGTTACAGACTAGTGGAATGCCTGAAGCAGTGCTAATGCAGTTGCTTTAAACATCCTGAGTTCTTTAGACCATCATTGACCTAAGTGGTTCATTGTGGGTCAGTCCTAGTTTTTCCAAATCCCAAACACCCATTTGAGACCCAAAGACACCAGTAAGTGCAACCACGTTTCCCAGGAAATGCTACGTTATCTCACAATGCAGTGGCTGGGAAGAATCCGAATCCCTTCTATTCCCCCACATTCAAAAGAAAAGAACAAGAAGAGAGGAACAGAAACGCTAAGATTTGTGCAACACCTTCCACTTGATCGAAATATTGTATAGTCCCTGGGGACTGGCAGGGCGAGAGCATCCTCTGCAGATCAGGCACAGGGAGAGAGGTGGTGAAGCACAGTACCCCTGCCCTCACCTGCCGCTCCCAGCGCTGCAGGAGAGGGAACAGATCGGCAGCGAGCTGGGTCTGTCAGCAGCCACCCGGGGCTTTGCCCGGAGACGACGGGGCACGGCAGTGGAGGAGGCGGAGCGTGCACCCAGGATCCGGATTGCTGCTTCTCGCTCACCATCACCCCTCTCCCACCCCAGTAGCACCGCCGGCAGTTCCAGGGCGATTCTGGAGACTTTACCGGCACATAACTCAAGTTGGAAGGGATGCAGCAGATGAGAGATCCCGGCACTGGGACTCCCATCTTCAGGACAAAGCCTGGCAGCGTTGAGGGACGGCACAAAGGGAGACAGCGTCAGGTGCACGGGCGGCAAAACGCTTTACCACGGCTGAGTGCCTGGTAGAACTATTTTCCTTTCTCGAGGAGGGAACCCCAGACAGCGAGAGCTTCACAGAGTCAGTGACTCCGAGCGGGTTTCCATATCAATATTTCATCAGCCTCTGCCTTCCCAGCACGCAGTCCCAGGCTCCTGCTCCCCCCGCCCTCCGCAGCATTCCCTCCTTTTCGCAGATGCCCACGCTGGGGATAGCGCCCGGCTCCGCACCCTTCTATCAGCCTGTGCCCTAGGGAACTACATCGCACTGGTGCTAATTAAAACTGATGCTATTTGGGGCACGCAGGCCCTGTAGTGCTCTGCAGAGCATTTTGCCTGGCTAGTGATTGTGTCCTCATGTCGGAACACGAAGGGGAAAAAACACCGTGGCAGATTCAGTGTCCGTGCTCTGCCATTTGTTTTCAGTGAGAGAGCAATCAGTTCTCCATTAGCGTTGAAGACAAGGAACAAAAGAGAATTTTGGTCATTTAGCATGAATCTTTTTTGATTTTTATTACATATTGGGACTCTGCTGGTGTTGACGCTGGAAATTGACCCTTAAATTTCCATAGCAGATTATTTATCAAATATGTTTCGTGCCCCATGCTCTGCAAACACACAGCAAACTTTCTTCAGTTTCCTCAGTGTCACGACACCCCATAATGGCAGGAAATGAAATATTTCCATGTGTCTCTTTTTGCATGGAGGAGATGCTAACAACAATGTAGCCCTTCTCCCTGGACATTAAAAGGAAGTTAGGACTGGGGAATTTGTTTACCTTGGATTCCTATAGGGATTTTACGCAAGCCAAGAAACTTGAATGCAAAGGTGTGACTGCAGCAAAGCAGATCCCAGCCAAAACAGATCACAACTTGACCAGATCCCAGCCAAATCCAAGCCTTAACTCCACAAGTTCCTTGCAATTGTCCTCAAACCAGCCCCAACCATGAACTCAGGCTTGGCCTTCACGCACTGGTTGAATCTGGATTTATGAAAGAGATTTATGAAGGAGATTTTTTACTCAGGTAAGTATGTACTGCTCTTCTCCATTCTACTTACAGACATCCAGGGAGCTTAAAGAGCAGACACTATGGTATGACTTAAGTAAATTCTTGGCTGTTTACAAGACTGGTTTCCAATATCCTTTAGTACATTTAGCATTAAAATCTTTGCCCTTAACCAGTGCTTTGCCCATGAGGCAACACTGCTTTCTTGTGTTTTTTTAAATTTTTCTTATGAATACAGCTATAAATTGGAAACTCTCAGAAAGCTTCATCTTCATACAGTCTTACCTTTAAGAAAATATTTGTTTCATCTCACCTTTTGAGAAAAATATCTCCTGCCTTCAAACCTATTTTCAAAATACTTCATCATCTAATTGGATGAAAGTTTTCCACTAAAAAAAAAATAAATAGAGAATCATGTAGCTGTTTCTGTTTGCATTTAAACCACTGTGAAAGCTTAGCCACAAGTCCTAGGTTTAGCCCTGAAAAAGTCTGAGTACAAAGGTCTGAAGACAAACTGCTGACAGGCACTTAGGACAGGAGCAGTTTTGTTATCGAACTTGGAACTACAAGAACATCAACATCTTGCTGTGCCCAGCTGGGTAATGGCCCGTGGAATTTGCCAGCTTCGTGGGATCCACAAGCAATATCCATGCCTGTCCACTGGACATCAAACTTACTTTGCAATGAAACCAGTCTGGAGAGAAATAACACAAAAAATATTTTGCAGGCACTTTCTTACTGCCCTACTGACTCAACACCAAAACAAAAGCAGTTGCCATGATGGAGTTTAATTTTTAATTTCAATGTTCTATTTGAATATTAATTAAAAATGGATTGGCAAAGTTCTGGAGAAGGACTTCAGCGGCAAACTTCATTACTAATGGTCGAGGAAAAGCGGAAATACATTAAGACATTTTGTCAGAGCTGGCCTACCTTCAGTGGCAATGAGACCACAACCTGGTCAAAAGCTGCTTTTGAGAAAGAAACAATCTAGAACAGCAATTCAAATATCTACCAAATGCAGTGCAATTAATATGATTGCTCTTTCACCATTTTGCATTCTAGGAGTAAATATCTTAGACCGAAATCCAACCGGACTTTTGGAGCAGTTACCCATGGCTAACAACTAAATGCAGCATTACCTGATTAAAGAATCCCCTTCCTCCCTTCCAAGTATAGCAGTCTATTTGGAATTGCAAATATTGCCCATCTCGTTCTGCCCATCACACACTGCTAGGCATCTTAATGAAAAACTACCTGGCACACAGTGAGCCCATCAGCCTCCCTAGCTTGTAATTCGCCATGGGAGTGAGTAATGTCTCAGCATCAAACCACCAGTACATTAGCAGATCACACCAGAACACTGCCAACACCATTCAGAGGAATCATTCCCGGAAAAGACAGGCTTCACTGCAAGAACTTGTACAACCTGCTTGTCACTATCAGCCCTCAGAGCTTGCACAAGGGAAAGAAATAGGATCAGGGGCAGCAGGAGGTAAAGAAAACCCATTCAGAGGAGGGTTGTTCCAGTCAGGTCATCTTTACATGAGTCTTGAAAATCTCTGAAGACTTTCTGGTGCCTTGCTGTACCATTTTTATTGAGAAGAAACTCTTCCTAATATCCAGGCTTACATATGTTTTGGCTGTTACCACATGTTAATTCCACTTCAACAAATAAGATAAGCTGCATATTCTTTCTAACTGTACTTCAGATGACCACAGGCTATTGCAGTACTATCAGCCCCCTCCTCACCATCTTGTCCTAAAGACATTTCATATTCCTAATCTTGGAGTGAATCTTAAAACCATATTAACTATAGGGATGACAGTCACAGGTTGACTGGACCTCAGGACAAAACAGTGCAGCATGGCTGTCAAGACAAAACAAGGCCCCAGTCCAGTGTCCCACCAGTTGTCATCCTGCCTTCCCCAATTTTCAGAGCCTGGATCATGCTGTAAACATCTATGCAATTGCATGGGGTGCACAAGTAGCAGCTACATCATTTAAGCACACCAGACTTCTCTGGGTTTATCTTCTGCACTGTTGTACTGCAGTGAGATAAAAAATGCACTGTACATTTTTCCTATAGTATACAGAAAAAGTCCAACCCCTAGGATCATATAGAAACTTGGCCTGGCTGCAGCAACCTGCAATACACACATGCTTTAGACAAATGCCCTCTCGTGCTCTTACTGGGGCATTATAGTGCATTTCTCATCTTTATGCTAGAATTTTGCCTCTGGTTACTAGAAAGGTAAAGGCACCTATAGGTGCTGCCTAAATCACATAATGACCATTAGCTACTGCCTCTTCATAGATAGTGGATTGAAAATATCTTCTAGAAGAAGCTAGAAATGTGCATATTTAAAAAAATCACCCACAACACCACAGAATTTGTCGTAGTTCCATCATGGAAAAAGCATAGACAGAATTAAGTACTTCCTATAAGCAGCTACATTAATCAGAGGGACAACTCTGAAACGTAATGACAACACCTCCCATTTACCACTCCATCAGTGATCATATCAGGAGAGCAATTCTACTAAGTGTGCTTTATTCAGTGTCGCTTGTTGAAATCCCTTGAAAAACTTACTGTGAAGAAACAAGATAGCAAGATTTAAAACTGTAAAGGCATTAAAGGTGATGCTGCTACTTTTTTTTTTTTTTTTTTCAGGTCCTTATCCTAGAAATCAGGGAGAGAAGACAGGAGAAAAGATACTATGAGGAATCAGATCATCATCACAGGGAGGTTGAAGAGAGTATCTAGTGAGCAGAACAAGGAAAAATTTCATGCAATAACATAAATACCTAGAGAGGGAAAACAAGTGTAGAGAATACAACGCTCACCGAATGGCAAATTTGTACACAGTGTATGTGTTCAGAGAGGAATGGCTTTGAAAAAGGAATGGCCTGCAGGTCTTCTGGGAATAATAGTAGTTTTCACGAAAAATTCTCCTTCCTTCAGAAAGGCCTTGGCAAGAAAACAATTTATCTGACCTCTACAAGGTTCCCCAAGAGCTTCAGTGACCTTGTTCAATAAACACTTCTATTAGGACAGATTGATACTTGAAGCCCAAACAGAAGTCTCCTTCTTCTCATATCAGACCCATTGAATTAAGCCAGGTCTCCTCCACTGGAGCACAGAGAACACAAACCTCATTTCTACACAGAATAGTATTTTTGCATTTTCCTAAAAATTTCACTTGAAGATCCTCAGGTATTGTACAAAGCAGAAATAAATTCTGCTCCACACCACCACTTTGTGGTAGCTAAGTAGTACTATCCTCATTTAACATGGAAGAGGAGATCCAGAGAGGTTAATTGTCTTTCCTAAGGTCACAGAAAAAAGCCTCTGGGCAGGACAAAGCAGAGAACCCAAATTCCCCGATCTCACCAGCCTTCTGTCTCTATCGTAATCCTGACCTCACTATCTACAAATGGAGAAAACAAAAGTTTGTTGCCTGGAAGGGATTATTTTTTAATAAGTTAAATTGAGATTTGAGTGACGTGCGAGAAAAGTGGGGTAGGAGATGGAGCGAGAGTTGCTCTCAAAATAACAATAAAGAAAAAAACCCACAAGAGATCTCTACATTCTAGGTAACAGGATATCTAGGAGCTACAGAGATCTCCCTTTTGCGGAGTGTCTGTAGATCTATACTTCCCAGTAAAACCCCAATTTTTTATTACTATGCCCTCAACTTTGCAAATTCATCCAGTGTTTAGGAACACCCCACCACTTATGTCTGATTTGAAATACACTGTTTCTTTGCATGAAATTTGATTGATCATGTTTTTAATAAAACATAAGTGACAAAAGCTTAGGTTTTGAAGTCTGTTCAAGTAACAGGGAATTGGTAAAAGCAAGGTGTATGCCTCTTTATTGCTTTGCTATCCTGAATACACTGGTATACAGACTTGTCGTACCTGCTCTCCTAGATCAACTGGCATAATCAAGACACGAGTTAGTATCTTTTGTCCATTTTCAATACACCTTCCCGCACCTTTGTATCTCCTGTGACCTAAGAAAATATATGCTTTGTTGAGGGTCTGGTAACCAATGTGGATGGCAAAAGAAGCCACACCGTTTGCCTGGGTGACCTTGCGCAAGTTGCTTGATGTTCCTGTGCCACAGACACCCCAACAGCAGAATCTGGTAAAAATTGAACTGCAGCAGAAAAACAGGCATTAGATTCAGCCTTATCGGTTAATAAACAAAAGGACCCAGGTTCAAACATTTAACTTTCCCTCTACAGTGTTTAAAAAAAAAAATCCAATTAGTCTCTAATGCAGTTATGTTCTCTCCAAAGGACAGGAGAGAAAGTCTCAGAATGCTAAACCTTATATTAGAAAAAACACAAAACAATAACACTTGATATTTGTTAATGTCTGCTTCTCCTTCCTACAAATACCACACTGTCAATAAACACCCATCTTTTAGCTTTTGCTTGTGCTTTTGAGTTGGAAGCTTTCAATGCATGATATCCTGAGCTGCAAAGTCCTAATGGAAAGCTGTGAACAATCAAGACATTTTCCTTCATTACCCTTCTCAGTCACCTGAAGTTAAAGAATAAGGAAACTTGTTATTCAAATAGTATATTTCTGTAAAAAACAAGGAAGGAGGGAGAATTTTGTGAAAATCACTTTCTGATCTGCGTTTTAGAAAAAATAACCTTTCTTTCCCCTGCAAGTGCCTACAGAACGAGTTTTCTGTGCTACTTTGGGCAGAAATACTCAAAACTACAGGCAATTCATGCTGGGAAGGCATGGGGAGGTATTTTATCTTCTATTGCTCAACACTCCTTAATTCAGCACCAAAATGAAACAAAAGAGAGGGCATATAGGTTGTTTTCTTCATTACATGCCATGTTATATTAAAAATAAATAATCCTAGGAACAAGTGTAGTGCTGAAATATACCATGCAGCTGTTTTCTCTTGAATGTTTGCTTTCATCTTTAACTAGAGTGGAATTCATGTCTGGCAAACTCAACTGCCTTTAAAAATTGGTTAAATCAAAGTAACATCCACATTGCTGTCAGAATTATCACCTAAGTAATAATAAATAGAGAAAAAAACCTTCCAGTAAAAAAAAATAAAGAGGTGGTTGAATTGAACATTAGAACCTATAGCTGATGCACAGATAGAGAGACAGATAGATAAGGAGGTAGACAATTTGCTTTTTCATGACTAGCAAGTTTCTTGAAGTATGTATCTGAAAACCCAGCCAATCTGTTTTATGTCGTTAATTGCTTTATACCCATTTCCAATAGTGGCAAAGCAATAAAAGAGGCATTTTCAAGGCAGTGACAAGCTATAATAATCAGAATAATAGGAATATTGTCACCAGACACAAAGGTTTCCCAGAGTCCTTTAAATTACGTATGTTCCCAGACTACATCAGAGTGTAAATGGTATTTCTGATACCAAGTCAAAAGAAACTTCAAGTTTTGTCCACAGCCATCTGCCGGGCGTTGCAAAGCGGGTGCGAGGGAGGGCCCTGTACCATCATGGCACAATAGCGTGTGGGCTTTTGGGACATGCCCCTTACACACATACACAATCCCACAGGCTTTCAGGGATACCCCAGTGACTCCTTATTATTCACATGAGAAAAAAGGCATGAGATGCCATAGAGTTTTGTAAACTTTCTGCTGTGCTTGCACTACCTGCTTCGTCTCAAAGCCCCTTGAAGTGCTGTGGGGCTTTCCACCCCTTAATGGATTAATGGGATCTCTTTTGCCTCCAGCACGTGCAGCGGGGCACTGGGGTGCTTCTCCACCACAGCTATAGTCATTCATCCCGGGCACAGAGGCAGTAAGTGTGCCGAGGTGTATATTACATATAGGGAGACAGAGAAAGGGTGCCCAGCGGACCAGCACTCGGGACAGGCTGGAGCGGGGCGCCGCGGATCCTCCCTACACAGAGGAGAGGGCTGGGACAAGCCTGGCCCTTCGGGGCGCTCCATCCCCCCTACCCGCGGATCGCATCTCTGCCTGCGGGGGCGGAACGGTGTTCCCATTCGCCTTCATCTCTCCACAGGAAAACTTTTCTCTTTTCCTGGGGCCACGGCTCCGTGTCCCNCCCGGCTCCAGCGGTGGGCTCGGCACCGTCCCGCCCGTCTCCCGTCTCCCTCCCTGCCAAGCCCCGTCGGGTCGGGTCTGTCTGCGGTACTCACGCTGCTGTTGTGCCCGGACCAGTGCACCATGGCTTGGTTGTGCGCCGCATCCCCGGTGAGCGCGAAGGTGGTGCTGCTCAACCTCGGCTCCTCGGCCCCTC